>PVIR01026746.1:0-23624 GCA_004026965.1 Petromus typicus | reverse complement strand
TTAGGTTCAATCCACAGCACCAAGTAATATTGATGATGATGATGATGATAATGATGATGATGATGATACATAATAGTTACTAAAATCAGGAAGACCATCATAAGGCTGAGAAGTTTTCCCAACTGCTTGGGGTAGAAATATTCCCTCACTGTGTCAGGAAGGCTGTGTCAAGGCCCTTCTCGGGCCCAGCAACATTCCCTGCAGGGCAGAGCCTTGAATCAGCTCTCAGCTTTGTCTAATTTTCCACTGCAGGCATCCCCTTCAGAGGCCACACTGTGATTGATGTTCTGTCTCCTCACTCAAATAGCAGTAGTCAGCATATGAAGGGAAATTATATCCTCCTCAGTTGGGGTGAAAGACCTGTGTTAAGGTCCCATAACTCATGCCCTTTCAAAAAATGAATGAGAGGGCCAGAGATTTAGCTCAGCGGTTCCAGCACCTGCCTAACAAGCACAAGATCCTGAGTTCAACCCCTGGTAACCACATACCACAATACCAGGCATGGTGACTCACGCCTGTAATCCCAGCACTCAGGAGGCAGAGGCAGGAGAATTGTTGAGTTCGAGGCTAGGCTGGACTATGTAGCAAGTGTGAGGCCAGCCTGAACTACAAAGCAAGACCTTGACTCAAAAAAAAAAAAAAAAAAAAACTAGCCCACTGTAGTGAGGACCAATTTCCTCCCAGATGGTGTTCTATAGCTGTGTCCTTTCATGGCAGGAGGATAAGCAAGCTGCCAGGAGACTCCATCCCCTCCCAACATACCCACCTCTTACACTCTCACCTTACAACTAGGGTTCAAAATCTGAGTTATGGGGTAACATAAATATTCAGCCTAGCAGGTGTGTACATAGTAGAGGACCAAGAAGATGGCAATTTATTTCTATTATGCATTTGCAGAGAGATACAGATGAACTTGGCCTGGAATTTATAAAACATCAGCGAAATTAAAAAGCCACATAGTGATCCTCTGTTCCGTTGCCACCCTTCCCCCCACAGACACGTGGAGGAGGAGCCTGCCGCTGCCCCAAGGTGTTCCGCACCAGTAATGAGGGTGTAAAACTGGCACCGTGTGGCCTCTAGAATTCTCCACGAGTAAGCTCTAGTACATTAAGCAGAGGAATATAATGTAATTAAATGCTGGACTAATTTAAGCAACAAAAGTAAAAATGATCATCTTGTTTATGTGCTTCTCCACATTGTAGCTGGGGTGAATTAACAGATTCTGAGAATGTTCAATACTCATACAAATTCATTGAGCATTTCTGTGCCTAGAACTGTGAAAAAGTATACTTTTTTGGGGACAGGGTCTCGCTTTGTAGTTCAGGCTGGCCCTGAGCTCACTAGGTAGCCCAGGCGAGGCTGAAACTCATAGCAGTCCTTCTGCCTCTGCCTCTGCCTCCCAAGGGCCGAGATTACAGGCATGAGCCACCACGCCCAGCACTGTGGTATGTGTCACTGATTGTTGGTGAGTGTGAGTCTCCATGCCCAGCATTGTTGTATGTGGTTACCTGGAATCCAACCCAAACCCTTGCACCTGCAAAGCAGGCACCAGAACCACTAAGCTAAATCCCTGGCCCAAAAAAGATTTAAAAGATTTAAAGATTTCAAATAAATATTTTATTTTTATTAAATATACAATTAGTCATAAATACCTGTCTTCTGCATTTTAAATATGTACATATAATTTTCATATTAATCTGAAAAACATGCATCATGGTGTGTGTGCACAGTTGTTGACAGGGTTGTCATTTGTTTGTGATGCATGATGCTGTAACAGATTTGTGTCTTTTAAAACTAAAAACAAACAAGTCAGGTGTGGTGGCTCATGCCTACAATTCCAGCACTTGGGAGGCAGAAACAGGAGGATTGCTGTGAGTTCAAGGCTTGTCTAGGATATGTAGTGAGTTCAGGGCCAGTCTGAGCTAAAATGTGAGGCCCTCATCTCAAAAAAAGAAAAGAAAAAAACAGTCCATCACCACAGTTTGAGAAGTACTGTTCCGAGGAATATACTGGAAGTAACATTGCTGGGTCAAAGGTGTGCAGAGCTTACAGGCTAGTATCCCCTTTAAAGACACAACAAGATAAGAGGTTTACAGGAGAATCAGCTACACCCAGAAACCTGGAGCTGTGATCCTAAATCTGTAGTGGCCTGGATTTCAGGAAATGTAGAGCCCCACCCATATGACAAGGGCTGCCACAGAGACAACCTTTTCCTGGGAAGCAGACCATCCCTCAGCCGTGAGAATTACAGAACTGTGGCACCAGGACTGAGATAATGATCAACCAGACTCCATTTCACCAGCTAATCTTCTGAAACTGGCCTCTTGCCTTTGCAGGTGGACCATCTGAACCCCTGTATCAGAGTGTATCCCCCCCAGATACTCAAGCTACAGCTTTTCTTATCTTGCTTCTAACTTTGCAATTAAAGCTTTTTCTGTGGTGGTGGTGGTGGGGGGTGTATATATGTAATCTCAGCCAGAGATTTAGCTGTGTGGTTCCAGCATCTACCTTGGAAGCACAAGGTCTCAAGTTAGATCCCCAGAAACTACACACCGAAGTGCTGGGCATAGTGGTTCACACTATGTGTTTACTCTCACAATTGTTTATTGTAATTGTTATTGTAATTGTAATTGTTATTGTAATCCCAGCACTCAGGAGACAGAGGCAGGAGGACTACTGTGAGTTCAAGGCTAGCCTGGGTTACATAGTGAGCTCAGGGCCAGCCTGAACTACAAAGTGAGACCCTGTCACACACACACAAAAAAAGATATAATCTCATTAATTCAATTAGAAGTTTCTAGAATACTGGAAAAGCCTGCACTTAATGTATGGATGCAGATCAGAAATGCATAGTAAGCACAATTACATTCCTGCATTAAACATAAAGTTCCTCACTTCATATCTGGTTTTGCACCGAATGAGATAAAAACAAAATTTGTAGTTTTCAAAGTACTGAAGATTTTGGAAACTTGGGAAAGGATGTGTGAAACTAACTTTATAAAATGAGAAGATATGTGGTGGGGAGTGGTAGCGCGTGCCTGGAAATCCCAGAATTCTAGGAAGCTGCGGTGGGAGGATAGAGAATGTGAGCCCGGTCTGGGCAATTTAGTGACTTAGATCCTGTTTCAAAATAAAAAACAGAAAAGAGATGGCAGTGTAGCCCAATAAGAACTAGGTTCACTTCTTAGTACTACCAAATAGAAAGAGGGGGCTGTATACAAATAGATGTTTTAGGGGTCATGTGAACAAATTCAAGGGAAGAGACTGGAATTCTCTTCCCTGAAACACCATGAAACAGCCAGAAGGGAATCCATACGGCCCTGTATGCAATCTGGCCAGGTCTATCCTCACTGTAAGAGCAGTGGGGTGGCAGGTCCTGTCCTGACCCATCCCAGAGATGGGTCCCACCCATCCCATCCCACCATGAACCATTCTGATCCTAGCAGAGGGGAAAGCCAGGAGCAGATGTGAAGGGAGCCCTGCTTTCAGCAGTTGAGAGTAAACAAACACCTGCTGCCTTTACTCTGCATCCCTATCTCTCTCAGCCATCACTCTGAAGTTCTAAGGAGCAGGATGACTCATCCACACCTTCGGATGCTTGCAGTATTTATTACACTTGGATCTGCACAGAAACAAAACACCTTAATTGAGCATAATTCACAAAGAACCCTAGCACAT
This sequence comes from Petromus typicus, assembly GCA_004026965.1. Lineage (NCBI taxonomy): Eukaryota > Metazoa > Chordata > Mammalia > Rodentia > Petromuridae > Petromus > Petromus typicus. The sequence goes on along the minus strand of PVIR01026746.1, from coordinate 19,946 downwards.
TTTCTCTCCTAATTTCAACTATTTCTGTGTGGTAGCATCTCCACTTGTCAGAAGAAAAGCCAGTAAATAGCAAAGCCGATTTAGGAGCCAGGGCTCGGCCGCTCCCCCTTCTCACTCACAATGTCCAGCCACGCCGGCCTGACTGCATTTAAACTTGCTCCAGTACTTCCAGCTCAGCAACCAAGCACACCACCTCCCTCTGGCTTGGTACGGCCTCCTTCACCTCTCCACAGCATGCTGTCTTCATACTGCTAACAGCTAAAGTGTCGCCTCTGCCATGTGGCTTTCCACACATTTTCCCCATTGTTCTGACCACTCTCATAGTACACTGTGTTCACCAGTCAAAAATTATCTCAGGGGATACAATGGAAAAAGAATCTCTACAGGACTGGGAACTTTTCCTGGTACTGGGGGAAAAAAAATCTACCACCTTTTGTTCTAAATTCATTTTGATCCCCTCCTGTCACAATCTGCTTGGAATCAACACCACTGATCTATGGGAAAAAATGACAACCCTTCCAATCCCCTCTTCTTTGTGCTAGAAGCTGGAGGGTGCTCAGCCCCCATGCAGTGGTGCATAGATTTCTAGCTTTTTTCAGCTTAGAGATTATACTGTGTTTCTATGTGAATATGGACAGCATTTACCAACACAGGACCCAGGATTTAGCTCAGTGGTTTGGGTGACTGCCTGGCAAGCGCAAGGTCCTGATTTGATCCCTCATACTACATATCACAATTCTAGGGTGGTGGCTCATGCTTATAATCCCAGCACTTGGGAGGCAGAGGCAGGAGGTTTGCTATGAGTTTGAGGTTACCTGGGCTACATAATTCAAGGCCAACCTGAACTACAAAAAAAAAATTAAAAGCATTTGAGATGTTTGAGTGGGTTAAGCAGGCATCTGACAACATAATTTCTCCTTTGCATGTTTAATTGTGATGTTAATGAACACTTGCAGTTTAAGATGAAACTTTTTTTTTTTGAGGCAGGGTCTCACTTTGTAGTTCAGGCTGGCCCTGAGCTCAGCCTCCAACTCACATCACAGCAATCCTCCTGCCTCTGCCTCCCGGGTGCTGGGATTACAGGTGTGAGCCACCACGCCCGGCACCGTGGTATGTGGTACTGGTTGCTGCTGGGTCTGAGTCTCCACACCCAGTATTGTATGTGGTTGCCGGGGATCGAACCCGGGTCCTTGCGCTTGCAAGACAGGCGCCGGAACCACTGAGCTAAATCCCCGGCCCTAAATGAAACTTTTAAAATAAAACTCCCTCCTAAGTTGAGCACTACCACTCAACAGGAGATTCAGCAGAACCTGTAGTGTCTTATTTGGAATTGACATTATTGTAATTTTGTTGGTTTACTTTTAAATTATTTTTTGTTTACACTGGAAAGGAAATGGTGATGCACAGTTTTAAATGCACAAGTTGCTTTGTTTCAATAAAACTAAATATGTATAAAAGAAAAATTATCTCAGTGGCTTCAAGTATAGTTCAGTGGTAGAATGTTGGCCTGGCATACACAAAGCTCTGGGTTTGATACCAACTATGTGAAAACAAACTTATCTCAGTGGCAATTAAAATAATTATAAAAAGATCCCAGGACTCAGGAGACTGAAGCAGGAGAATCACCAGGATGGGTTACATAGTGAGTTCAAGGCCAGCCTGAATTACATCCTGAGAACAGATTTTTAAAAACTATAAAAGATTGGGCCAGGGCTGGGGAGTTAGCTCAGTGGTTCCAGCGCCTGTCTTGCAAGTGCAAGGACCCGGGTTCAATCCCCAGTAACCACATATCATACTGGGCGTGGAGACTCATGCCCAGCAACAACCAGTACCACATACCACAGTGCCGGGCGTGGTGGCTCACGCCTGTAATCCCAGCACTCGGGAGGCAGAGGCAGGAGGATTGCTGTGATGTGAGTTGGAAGCTGAGCTCAGGGCCAGCCTGAACCAGAAAGCGAGACCCTGTCTCAAAAATACCTAAAAAAAAAAAAAGATTGGACCAGGAATTTAGCTCAGTTGTTTTGGCATCTTCCTGGCAAGCACAAGGTCCCAAATTCAGTTCCCAGGAGCACGTATCACAATGCAGCCATGGTGGCTTACAAGTGCTGTAATCCCAGCACTTGGGAGGCAGAGGAAGAAGGATTGTCAAGAGTCTGAGGCTCACCTAGGCTACATTGTGAGCTCAGTGCCAGCCTGAACTACTGAGACCTTGTCTCAAAAAACTGAAGAAAAAAATTATAAAAGATAAGAAGCTAGAGATTTAGCTCAGTGGTTCTGGTGCCTGTCTTGTAAGTACAAGATCACAAGTTTAATCCCCAGTTTTAAAAAATATATAATAAATAAATAAATGTTTACATCTTTGACAGTACATCACTATTTTTTCTTTTTCTGATTTCCAGCACTGCATGTTATTTACATAAACAGCGTAAAAGTTGCCCTCCCACCCAACCAGTTTCTATACAACACACACATCACACACACACATACACTCTATGCACAGCCCTTGCTTGCTAGGTAGCTGCCTCAGATAAATTCAGATCAACATTCTCATTTCTCCAGCAGACCTACTATCAGAGGGCAATCATTCCTCCAACTGCCAAGAAAGGGATAAGGCAAAGGCTGAAGAAAGAAAGAAAGGGCCTGAGGATTTAGCACACCTACCTTGGAAGCACAAGGGCCTGAGTTTGATCCCCGGTACCACAAAAAATGAAAGAAATGGGCCGAGGATTTAACTCAGTGGTTCCGGCACCTGTCTTGCAAGCACAAGGGCCCAGGTTCGATTCCCCAGTAACCACATACAATACTGGGCATGGAAACTCAGACCCAGCAGCAATGAGTACCACATACCATAGTGCCGGGTGTGGTGGCTCATGTTTATAATCCCAGCACTCGGGAGGCAGAGGCAGGAGGATTGCTGTGATGTGAATTGGAGGCTGAGCTCAGGGCCAGCCTGAACTACAAAGCGAGACCCTGTCTCAAAAAAAGAAAGAAAGAAAGAAAGAAAGAAAGACAGACAGACAGACAGACAGTTGAGACTTACATAATTTCAAAGTGCATAGGGGGCTAGAAGGTTAGTGCCTCACAGTGGGCAAAGACAAAGACACTCTAAGCTGACCACTATTTATTGGATATATACAATAATGGGAGAGAGCATTGGGTGAGCGTTTTTTAAAACTGGGGATTAAACTTGTGATCTTGCACTTACAAGACAGGCACCTAAACCACTAGGCTAAATCTCTAGCCTCTTATCTTTTATAATTTTTTTCTTTTTTTTAATAGGGTGTTGGCAATCCTATGTTGTTGAGGATCTCTTTCTTTTTTTGAGACTGGGTCTCATGTTGTAGTAGTTCAAACTGACCCTGAGCTCACTATGTAGCCCAGGCAAACCTCAAACTCACAGAAATACTCCTGCCTATGTATGCATCCTGAGTGCTGGGATGACAGGTGTGAGCCACCATGCTGGGCATTGTGGTATGTGGTACTGATCGCTGCTGGGTGTGAGTCACCACACCTGGCACTGTTGTATGTGATTACCTGGGACTGATCTGGGGCCCTTGGGCTTGCAAGACAGATGCTGGAACCACTAAGCTAAATCCCTGGCCCGAAAAATAAAATTTAAAAATGACTGGAGTGCCACTGTGGTAGTGCATGCTAGTAATTCCAGTGATATAGGGGAAATAGAAGTAACTCCCAAACCTATTAGATATCCAAAGCTAGGGTTTGTGGGGCCAGGTGTGGTGTCTCATGCCTATAATCCCAGCACTCAGGAGGCAGAGGCAGGAGGATTGCTGCGACTTTGAGGTTAGTGTGGGCTACATAGTGAGCTCAGGGCCAGCCTGAACTACCAAGTGGAAAAAAAAACAAAAAAAGAAGAAGACCCTAACAAAAACCAACTTCCAACCAAAGCTAGGGTTTATTTTCTCTAAAATCTGAGAATGAATTCTAGTATGAGAATGAATTCTAGTAATAACATAGGTTAAGAGTAGGAAAAATTGGGCCAGAGATTTAGCACAGTGGCACCGCACCTGCCTTGCAAGCACAACGTCCTGAGTTCAATGGATTCTCCCCACCCCATACCAGAAAAGAAAGAAGGAAGGGAGGGCGGGAGGGCGGGCGGGCAGGCGGGCTGGTTGGGGATTTAACTCAGTGTTTTCAGAACCCTCTTTCAAGCGCAAGGTCCCTAGTTTGATCCCTGGTAACAACATACAACAATACCGGGTGTTGTGACTCACACCCTCCAGCAATCAGTACCACATACCACAGTGGCTCACGCCTGTAATCCCAGCACTCCGAAGGCAGAAGCAGTAGAGTTACTGTGGATTTGAGGCTCAAATTTAAAAATGACTGGAGTGCCACTGTGGTAGTGCATGCTAGTAATTCCAGTGATATAGGGGAAATAGAAGTAACTCCCAAACCTATTAGATATCCAAAGCTAGGGTTATATAGGACTACACAGCAAGCTCAGGGCCAGCCTGAACTACAAAGCGAGACCCTGTCTCAAAAAACTAAAAAAAAAAATCTCCCCATGTTGTTCAAGCAGCGATTTCCCCTGTATGCCCTCTTGTGGCAGATGGGTAAATAAGTGTGTGGGAAAGATTCTGGGAAGATATCAGAGATTGGCTTGCTTGAATGACTAGGAAAGAGCTGGTATACACTGTATTAACGTCGATTTATGTATTAGGCGGGTAACACAAGAAGCAGACCAGTGTGTCACTTGTGATAACGGACAGATATTGTAAATGTTTGTTTTTATATAAAACCTGGGAAAGCTATTGCTGCCATTTGCTAAGTACTTAGATTTGGTCAGCAATTTGTTGTTTTGTTTTACTCATTTATTTGGGTTTTTGTTTTGTTTTGTTTTGTTTTGTTTGTTTGTTTTTTGAGACAGGCTTTTACTATGAATAAGCTGCAAGACTCTGTTGATGAGACATGAAAAGCTCCATAGTTCATAGGTCAGCCCACCATTACAAGGTAACTGAGTGGCCAATAAACTACACCATTAATGACCCTGAACCCAATCAAATTTCCTCTAATAATGCCACTAAATCCCTATTAGCAAAGGTAAGGGTGTAATCATTCAAGACAATAATAGATATCAGGATGGCTATTTTCAAATATAGAATAACTGTATATGGCTAACCACCCCTATAGGACACATTAGAATAGCCCCCTTGTGATTTATTTCAGTGGTTCTGGTGCCTGTCTTGCAAGCACAAGGGTCCAGGTTCCATCCCCAGTAACCACATACAATATTGGGTGTGGAAACTCACACCCAGCAGCAATCAGTACTACATACCACAGTGCCAGGCATGGTGGCTCATGCCTGTAATCCCAACACTCTGGAGGCAGAAGCTGGAGAATTACTGTGATGTGAGCTCAAGGCTGAGCTCAGGGCCAGCCTGAACTACAAAGCAAGACCCTGTCTCCAAAAAAAAAAAAAAAAAGCCCCCTTGTGATGTGAACAGAAAAATCACTCATATTCTCATTGGCCTAACTCTACTAGATACTCAGGATACACACCCCACGAGCAGCGCATACGCATAGTGACATTACTTGTCTGAGTACTTGTTTGCAATAAACTGGCTTAGTCACCTTGGAATTAGATGGGCAGCTCCAATGGCACTCAATCGTTCCGTGGAACCAATCTGTGGCCCTGCCTACCCCCTGGATGACTAGAGAGATGCATGCTGGGATTTGCATGGTTATAAGGCAGGAGTGTCAAAACCCTTAACAAGCCTGAAAATTTACCGTGTCTAAGACACTGAGGGTCTAGAAGTGTGTTTCACTAATATGATCACTTGGCTACTTCTAGCTTTATTCCTCCTCTAAGATTAGAAGATGTCATGCATCATATCAAGGCCTTAACAAATTATACTCAGCAGACCCTAAATGACATTACGATTAGTTTCTCTGCCTTGAGGGAGGAAGTAAAATCAATGAGACAAGCCAGTCTCAAGAATTGTATGACATTAGATATTTTAACTGCAACACAAGGGGATACTTGTGCAGTTGTAAAAGCTGAATGTTATGTGTACATCTGTTAATATTTCAACTACCATTCAAGATATCAGACAATAGGAAAATGCAGTGTCAGATTCTGAAGCACCCTGGACCTTATCCTTATCCTTTTCGTGGGAGGCCATTCTTGGTTCCTCCTGGTAGAAACCATTGTTGGTTATATCCATCATAATCTTGCTGACCTTATTGTTTGGCTCATATATTCTTCTTAACTATTTCTTTGGTTTTCTCTCCTATAGACTCAAAGCTAAAAATCTACCCAAGGGCCGGGGATTTAGCTCAGTGGTTCTGGCGCCTGTCTTGCAAGCGCAAGAACCCAGGTTCAATCCTCTGTAACCACATACAATACTGGGCATGGAGACTCACACCCAGCAGCAACCAGCACTGCATACCACAGTGCCGGGCGTGGTGGCTCATGCCTGTAATCCCAGCACTCGGGAGGCAGAGGCAGGAGGATTGCTGTGATGTGAGTTGGAGGCTGAGCTCAGGGCCAGCCTGAACCACAAAGCGAGACCCTGTCTCAAAAAAAAAAAAAGAGTAGGAAAACTTCACCGAGAAAGAAAGTTTCTGCCTAAGCAGGAGAGAAGGCAGACCCAAAATGGGAGACCCAGGATTGCTTTTCCCAGGGGCATTTATGGAGCAAAGCCAAGGGGTGAGGCAGGTTCAAAGTGAGCGCTACCAATAAGATTCAAAAAGGTGGACAAACTATGATCAACCAATAAGATTAATATTGATGGAAAGGGAAGCCAAAGAGGGAGGAAATCACAGAACAAGCATACAAGGATTTTCAGCCAGGGGTCTTTTCTGGGACGGACGGGTTAAAATTTGGCCCTCCAACCAAGATTGAAGCCTATTTAGATTATCAATCACTGCTATTTATCCTACATGAGTGAGGTAGTTTTCTCCTTTGGTGATGACTTCCAGTGAAGGTCTCCTTGACTGCCCTCCTTGCTGGCTCCTTTTTTGAGGGCCAGCCCTGTCTAACTGCCTACAAATTGCCTAGCTAGCTTACCAACCTACAACAATTTGACATTTGTTTTATTGATGTAAAAGTGAGATAGTTGGTGCCTGTAAATTGTTAGAACAGTGGCATGTGGAAGCACTCAGTAACATGGCTGGATTGTTGGTTTTGATTTTGACTTTGGAAATGCTGTTTAGCCGGGCACAGTGGTGAATACCTGTGATCCCAGTATTCTGGAAGCTAAGGCTAGAGGGTCATGTGAGTTCAAGGCCGGCCTAAACTACATAGCAGACTTCATCTCAAATAAAACTGGGAAGGGCCAGGGATTTAGATCAGTGGTTGCAACATCTGCCTTGCAAGCACAAGGTCCCAGGTGCAATCCCAGGTAACCACATACAACAATGCAAGGCATGGTGACTCATGTCCACCAGCAATCAGTACCACATACCACAGTGCCAGGTATGGTGGCTTACATCTGTAATCCCAGCACTTGGGAGGCAGGAGGATTGCTATGAATTCGAAGCTAGCCTGGGCTACATAGTGCGCTCGGGGCTGGCCTGAACTACAAAGCGAGACCTTATCTCAAAAAAAGAAAAAAAAAAAGATTGGGAAATATGAAGCCAGACACTGTGACACATGCCTGTAATCCTAGCACAGGAGAAGGAGGCAGGAAGGTGGCAAATTTAAGTTCTGCCTGGGCAACTTAGACTTTGCCTCAAAATTTAAAAAAAATAAATAAAGAAGTGTTGAAGGTGTAACTCAGTAGTAAAGTATCCTCTTGGCTTCAGTCTGCAGGACTGCAGGAAAGAAGGAAGGGATGAAAGGAAGGAGAGAGGAGGGAGGGAAGGGAGAAAGGAAAGGAGATGAAAGGATTAAGAAACAGAGCTGGTCTGGCACGTGTCAGGTCCTAGGTTCACTTCCCAGCACCACTACCAGCAATCCAGATCTTGCTTTCCCCAATGACATGAGGAAATCAGAGAGCAATATCCAGGGTAGAAATGTACCCAGCAGGCTGGGTGTGTTCCCAGATGCCAATGCTGATAGATAGCTACAGACCCTCCTCTCTGTACTTGTCTCTGGGGACAGCTGACCCGAATGCAGACAGTGAGAAACAGACGTAATCCAAACAGCTTACTGTGGGGGACCAGACATGACTACACAGACCATAGACTGGTGAGGGGCCGGATTATAGACCCACAGGCCCAACGTCACTGCTACCTGCCTCAGGAGCAGAAAAGTATGACTTCCTGGCTCTGTGGAAAGCCATAAACATGGCATTTCCGAGACAAGGCAGCTCTACTGAGGGTAATAAATTGTGCAGACACCCCTTTGAGATGCTAAATTTGGTCCTTATCTTGCTCTTTTAATCCTCCTAGTCTTCCTGGGATAGTACACTACACTCTCCCCCTTGCTTCTTAGTGAATCATAAAAGCGGACCTACCATGGAATTCAGGGAAGCCTGTCCACTAGAGACAGTTTCCTCCTAGTCCCCCATTAAAAATCATATACTGTCGCTGTCTCTTTTATTTTCCATCGTTCTCTCTACAAGTATCAGGGTCTGAAGAGCTCCTTGTAGCCCACCAGACATGTAAATGTAAGGAAGGGAGTCAGGATCTGCAGCAGGAGTTCCACGTCAGGAGTGGTGACCTGGCAATAGTGATAAGATAGGAGCAATAGAAAGCCAAAGGTAGGTGGAGGAAGGCCAATTTTTTTTTTTTTTTAAGAGTCAGTGATTATTGTTTTTCCATGGCTAGTTTGGAAGGCTGGAGGGGTTGCAGGAAGCTTGCAAACTCCAAGAACAGGGCTCCCTGGGGTCCCTCTAGGCTGGGTCACAAGAGGGAGCAGGAGGAAGGCCCGGTACCAGGCAGCCACTGCTCCACTGCTCTGGGGTGGGGACAGCAGCTCTGGTCATCTCCGTGGTCTGTGGCCCTTTTGTGTAAACGCCTGGCAGGGTGACTTGGGCTGCTCCTACAGGCACAGCTGCGACAATGGCAGGGTGGAGGCAGGGTTGGGTGTGGGGCCCTCCCAGATCCTCTGTGGGCAGGGGCCATGCAGCCTGAGGGCCTCCGCTTGGCCTGACCCTGAGCTGGGTCAGTAATAACAGAAATGCTGGCTTTATCAAGTTCTTCAATGCCCGGGGGATTCCTTGCCCTCCTCCTTGTCCAGCTGTCGTCCAGCTACGCAGGTAAGATGTATTTATTCCTTTCCTGGGGAGACCTGAGAGCAGAAAAACATTTCCCAGTGCTCGTTTCCTACTTAGTTTAGCTTGGTTTTTTTACCTCTCAGATGGGGACAACAGTAACAACCTCTTAGTGTTCCACGTTCAGCGAGCCTGGAACATGCTGGGCAGTGCCTGTGTGCAGCAAGCCAGAGTCTGCTAAATTATAACAGCCTGTCATTTGGGGAGCTCACTCAGCTGAATCAGGCACCAGCAAGTCTAGAAGGAGCTTTGTTGCCCACACGGAGCAGAATAAAAACAAGATGGAGTACTGGCTCAGAGATTTAGCTCAGTGGTTCCAGTGCCTCCCTTGCAAGTTCAAGGGTCCAGGTTCCATCCCCAGTAACCATGTACAACAATGCCTGGCATGGAGACTTATACCCACCAGCAATCAGAACCACATACCACAGTGCTGGGCATGGTGGCTTATGCCTGTAATCCTAATACGGGGAGGCAGAGGCAGGAGGATTGCTGTGAATTCGAGACTCACCTGGGCCAGCCTGAACTACAAAGGAAGACCCTGTCTCAAAAAAAAAAAAAAAAAAAAAGATGGAGTACTGCTCTCAGATAGCCATATCTATATGCTCTCAGAAAAAAACTTCCCAAGCCAAGGAGAAACCATCTTCCCTCCCAGCATCCCAGAGATACTTGAGAAACATGAGAAACATGCCCTGCATAGGAAAAAGACAGGGATGATGCTCAGAGCAGGCTGTAGAGTTCCTGTAAGCTGGAGGCAATGTCGCTAAAGAGGTTTGAAACAACTGGACAGGGTGCACACCTACAAATCCCAGCACTCTGGAATGCAAATTGAAACCCAGCCTGGACAGTGTAACAATTTAGCAAGACCTTGCCCTCCCAAAAGGCAAGAAAAGATGGGGATATAGCTCAGTGTGAAAGCCTTGAGCTCAAGCACCAGTAGAAGAAAGGCAAATGTAAAAATCCTAGAGCAGAAGTTCTCAGAAGAGAATCCAGGTGGGAACAAAAATAGAGGCTTGGGAACTAGTAGAGAGGCAGTTAAAGTGAGCAGCATAACACAGACAAAAATCTGAAGGGAAAATAGGTACCACCTGAACCAAGACCAGACAGGGAGTCTTCTGGGAAAATTAAACCTCAAGAAACCAAATTAAATCAGGCAGTGGTGGAAGCCTGTCATCTCTGAAATTTGGGAGGCTGAGTCAGGAAAACTGTAAGTCTGAGTCCTGTCTGGGAAACTTAGCAACTTAGTGAGAACTTGACTCAAAATAAAAAAATAAAAAAGAGGCTGGAAATGCAGCTCAGTGGAATGCCCCTGACTGAGTTCATTCTTCAGTCCTGCAAAAAGAAAATGTAAGAGCCGGCGATTTGGCTCGGTGGTTCCAGCGCCTGTCTTGCAAGCACAAGGGCCTGGGTTTGATCCCCGGTGACCACATACAATCCTGGGTGTGGAGACTCACGCCCAGCAGCAACCAGCACCACACACCACAGTGCCGGGCGTGGTGGCTCATGCCTGTAATCCCAGCACTCGGGAGGCAGAGGCAGGAGGATTGCTGTGATGTGAGTTTGAGGCTGAGCTCAGGGCCAGCCTGAACCACAAAGCGAGACCCTGTCTCAAACAAAGAAAAGAAAATGTAAAAATCGGGTGCCTCTTTTCTCCTGTGATGCACTTGTCTTTCAAGGCTCCCACAGCTTTTCGCCTCTTCTCCTTGGTGTCTCTGACAGGACAGTTCAGAGTGGTGGGACCAGCACGCCCCCTCCGGGCCCTGGTTGGGGATGCAGTGGAGCTGCCCTGTCGCATCTCTCCAGGGAAGAATGCCTCGGGCATGGAGGTGGGGTGGTACCGGCCCCCATTCTCCAGGGTGGTCCACCTGTACCGCCACGGCAGGGACCAGGACGCAGACCAGGCCCCTGAGTACCGGGGCCGGACAGAGCTGCTTACAGAGGCCATCGGGGAGGGGAAGGTGACCCTCAGGATCCGAAATGTCAGGTTCTCCGATGAGGGTGGCTTCACGTGCTTCTTCCGAGACCATTCTTACCAAGAGGAGGCAGCAATGGAGTTAAAAGTGGAAGGTAAGTGGGTAACATGAGGTATTTGATATTTCAGTCTTTCCTGAGTTGAGATTTGATCCTTTAATACAAACATCTCACTCCTAAGTCAATTCCATAAAGATATATAGACCAGTGCACAGGAGAAAGGAAGGAAGGAGACAGAGACAGAGAAACAGAGGAAGAGCTAGCCATAGTGGTAAACACGCCTGTAATCTCAACACCCAGGAGGCTGAGGTAGGAGGAGGATGAGTTCAGGTCAGCCTGGGCTATAAAGAGATGGAGTTTCAAGGACAAACAGCAGCCACAATCAGCAGCTGGGTGTGGCAGTGCACACTCGCAATCCCTGCGCTCTAGGAGAGGGGCAGGCCAACCTAGGCTACACAGGGAAATTCTGTCTCAGAAAAAGTTTACATGGTAGTACGTCTGTGAGTACAGATCTGAGAAGTTAAAGAACAGTTCTTTTTAATTTTTTTTTTTTTTTTGGTTTTTTTGAGGCAGGGTCTCTAAGTAGTTCAAGCTGGCCTCGAACTCTTAGCAATCCTTTTGCCTCAATCTCACACCTGTAATCCCAGTACTCAGGAAGCAGAGGCAGGAGGATTGCCGAGTTCTAGGATGAGTTCAGGACCAGCCTAAACTACAAAGCCAGATCTTATCACAAGAAACTAAAAAAAAAAAAAGAAGAAGAAGAAGAAGAAGAAGAAATACAGAAGGCAAAATAGAGAAGATGAGATATGCACGTGGCAAACATCCATAATAATCTATTTCTGATTATTTTGTGCTGCTACAGGAAACTATATAACTCAAGAGAATTAACACAAGATGGGAGTGGACTTCTCAGTTCACTTTGGAATGTCTTTTTGTTTATTAGGTATAGTCAATATGTTGTTTTTTTAGTGAGAAACTATCCCTCCCAGTGCTGAGAATGAACTCAGGGGCTTCTCCCTGAGCTACATATCCCAATGCTTTTTGTTTTTTAAATTTTTGAAACAGTGTCTGAGTTACTTTTTAGTTACTTTTCTCCTTGCTGATACAAATACTCAACATTCACAGAAAAAGTTTATTTAGCTCACAGTTTGTAGAGGATAACAGGCTGGCTCCAAAGCAGGGTGGCTTTTAAAAAGGGAAACAGTTCATGGTGGACAGAAGGGAGCAAAACAACAAGGAATAACCACAGCTGTTCTACCCCTCCGTCTTATCCAGCCGACTTAGGCGTGGTACCACTCACACCCTTAATCCTAGAGCACTTGATCCTGGCATTGCACTGACCATCAATCCCAGGCTCACACATTCCAGATCCAGCCACCTCTGAAAAAAAAAAAGTCCCACCTATGACCACATGAGGCTTTGGGGGACATCTAGACCCAAGCCATCACAGGATCTCACTGAACGGCTGAGTTTCCCACACTTCGGCATATCCTGCCTCAGTCTCCTGAGAAGCCTTCTTCCAAGGCACATTTCTGGCAAACATGGTCCAAGGGAACAAACACATACAGCAAGTACCTGACTAGTCACAGAGGGAATGGATGTCACCTTGGCTTTTGTGTTCACCACTTCGGTTCTCCTGAGCCCCACTGCACCACGTGCGCTGGTTGGCTGCACAGCTTGACATTGATTCTCTCGGGAAGGGTGGAGAGCTAATGGCTATTTAACTGAAGAACGAGACTGTTCTGAGCTGGGCCGCTGATCTTTGGCCTGTGCCTCCTCCCTACACATGCAAACACCACACAATCCCTGTCTTCTGTGTCTCTGTGGTGATAAGAAGATAGCATTGTGCCCACGACAACAAAGTGCTATTTCTAGAGACAGACTGCCAACGCCTGGAAACAGCTCTGCATGTCACAGCGTGTTGTTCAGGCAGCTGTCTTTGCTGGTAATTTTTACCTACAGGAGTTCAGCAGGGAAGTCTTTAATGTGTAGATTTTCTTATCTGACTCAACAGTTTCTAACCCAGTATCTGCTTCCTCTGCAAACTCTGTGAGGCCAACATCAAAAAAGAAAGGAGGGGGGCCGGGGAGTTAGCTCAGTGGTTCCGGCGCCTGTCTTGCAAGCGCAAGGACCCGGGTTCGATTCCCCGGTAACCACATAACAATACTGGGTGTGGAGACTCACGCCCAGCAGCAACCAGTACCACATACCACAGTGCCGGGCGTGGTGGCTCACTCCTGTAATCCCAGCACTCGGGAGGCAGAGGCAGGAGGATTGTGATGTGAGTTGGAGGCTGAGCTCAGGGCCAGCCTGAACCACAAAGCGAGACCCTGTCTCAAAAAACCTAAAAAAAAAAAAGAAGAAAGGAGGAAGAAGCCTGAAAACTGCCTTGGGGGAGGAAGTTTTCCTCTGAGCCCCTCCCGTGTCCTCGCCTCCTAGTCTAAAAGGATGAACAAAAACTTTCACAGCCTTCCAGGACCCTTGGAGCACCCCGGGGAGCCAGGAAGTGAGAGGATCTTGGAATGAAATGTATTAACTGTGCTTTTGTAATCCGATATAATAAACTGTCTTCTTTCTTTTCTTTTTTATTTTTTTGTTTTGTTTTTTGAGACAGACTCTTGCTTTGTAGTTCAGGCTGGCCCTGAACTCCCTTATGCAGCTCAGACTAGCCCCAAAATGGCAATCTTCCTGCCTCTGCTTCCTGAGTGCTGACATTACAGGCCTGAGTCACCATGCCCAGCTAACCTCTCTTTCTGCAAGAGGTTTCTGGTCTTTTAAATATTTTACTTTTTTCTTATCATTTTGTGTGATTTTGTTACTAGTCCTCAACCTTTTTTTGTTTGCTTATTTAGGTTTTTGTTGTTGTTTGGTTGGTTGGTTTTTGGGGGTTTTTTGAGACAGGGTCTTGATATGCAATGCATGCAGGCCTTGAACTCACAATGCTCCTCCTGCCTCAGCCTTCTGAGTATTGGGATTATAATTATGGATGCTACCACACCCAGTTCTCAGTCCTTTCTTTAAATGCTTCATCACAAAATTTTAAAACATTCAAAAATAGAGTGGACATTGAGTCTCTGAGAGCCATCTCCTGGCTGCTGCACTCATTAGACCAAGGTCACTGGCTGCACTGTTTGCCAACCTCCCTGTAAATAGCTAAAGCGAATCTCATGAGGTGTGACCAGCTCCTGCTTAGATGCTCAGTCAAACACAGCATGCTTTGAAAAAAAAAAGACAGAGAACTTAGTTCAGCAGTTCCAGCACCTGCCTTGCAAATGCAAGGTCCTGAGTTTTATCCCAGTAACCACATAACACAATGCTGGGCATGGTGACTCACGCCCATCAGCAATCAGTACCACTTAGCATAATGTCGGTTTGGTAGCTCACACCTGTAATCCCATCACTCAGGAGGCAGAGGCAGAGTTTAGACCAGCCTAAACTACAAAATGAGACTCTGTTTAAAAAAAAAAAAAAAAAAGACCCAATGACCACAACACTATTGTTACATTTTTAAAACTCAACAAACCAGTTGTGGTGGCAAAGGTATGTGATCCCAGCACTCAGCAAGCTGAGGCAGGAGGATTGCCTTCATTTCAAGGCCAGTTTGAGTTACATAACAAGACCCTACCTTAAAAAATCAACAAAAATTCCTCGATATAATCAAGTGCTCATCTATATCCAAGGTTTTCTGATGGCTTTATAAATATATTTTTTACAATCAGTTTGTTTGAAGAAGGTCCAAACAGGTTCTGCACCTTAGTGTTTGCCCTCAGGGTTTCCCTGAGGTGTAAATTTGCTGACTGCATTACCTGGCTCCTGTTCACCCCATTGCTCTAGACTGGAGTTGGACCCAGATGGTTTTAGTCTTAGATGCTCCTCTGACTTCCATCAGCAGACGATGCTGTCTGCCTTCTGGCCAGCTAGCGAGGGTCCTTGTTTCAAATAATAATGGAAATTAAAACTAATGCACAAATTTCTAGAGAAAAATCTTAAATTAGAAAGTGAGGGCCGGGAATTTATCTCAGTGGTTCCGGCACCTGTCTTGCACGTGCAAGGACCCGGGTTTGATCCCCCGGTAACCACATACAATGCCAGGCATGGAGACTCACACCCAGCAGCAATCAGCACCACATACCACAGTGCCGGGTGTGGTGGCTCACGCCTGTCATCTCAGCACTTGGGAGGCAGAGGCAGGAGGATTGCTGTGATGTGAGTTGGAGGCTGAGCTCAGGGCCAGCCTGAACTACAAAGTGAGACCCTGTCTAAAAAAAAAAAAAAATGAAAGCTGGGCGTGGTGGCACCCAACTCTAATCCCAGAGGGGAGGTAGGACTGCTGTGAGTCTGAGCCAAATCAGAGGTATACAGTGAGGCCTTTTGTCTCAAAAGGAATATTTCACTGAAGGCTGCCTACTTGTTCAAAGCAGCTCTCTGCCTCTTTCTCTTCCTGCTTTCCCCCAGCTTCAAATAAACCATTTGTTAAGAAAGACAAAGCGAAGGAGAGTAAGAAAAGTGAGAAGAGGGTCCTTGGTGAGCACCTCAGGGGCTTGCTCAGGTGAGAGCCGGCTGACCTTCCTGACCCACAGCTAGTGGGGGCCTAACTCTTCTTAGGTGTCTCCGACAGGGTCTCACTATGAAGATCATGCCAGACATGGACCCACTACATAGCCCAGGCTGGTCTCCAACTCACGATGACCCTCCTGCATCAACCTCCAGAGGGCTGGATCACCTGCACACTGTTTGTGGGCTCAGGTTTTTTAACTCTTACCACGGCCTCTTAGTCAACCTTCTTCCGTCTAGCCCTGTGTCAACGCCTCTGCTAATGTCACTCCTCAGCCTGAAATCCCACAGCCTGAGCATCTGACCCAAATCCCTTGGCCAGCTCTCAGGCCTTTCCCACGTCTGGTCAACATGGTCTTGATGGGAAGCACCTTTATTTGTGAGCCACCAGCCCTTTCTAGAAACAAATCACATCTTATGGAATAGCTGGTGTCAGAGCTGTGTCACCTTCTGTGACTCTTATGATATTCAGTGCTTTATTCAAACTGATTTCCGGAGCCTCAGGCACCCACCGTCCTGGAAGCTGAGAGTTCAGGCTACTTCTGCCTTTCAGATCCCTTCTACTGGATCAGCCCTGGAGTGCTGGTCCTCATCGCTGTGCTGCCTGTGCTCCTCCTGCAGATCTCCGTGGGCTTCGTCTTCCTCTGCCTACAGCACAGATTGAGAGGTACGGGCAGAGCTGGCCAGGGGCTCCTTCCATGACGCAGACTGGTCTTTCATAGCCTGTCAGTTAGGGTTCACTCCTGAGAGACTTATGCCTCAGAGCTCCATAAGATGCACAGCCCTGGTTCACTTTAAGACCTGGTCAGAAAAATCATCAGTCTTGTAAACTAGAGATCAAAATACCAGCCCCCATCAGCTTATTCTCACAGCATGCAGCTTCCTGAAAGCTCTCTTGTGGATAAGAGTGATGTAGGAAAAATAGAATTCCCACCTGCTAGATGTCAGATGTATCCAGTTTGGATCTCCTGAAATCCAAGGATGAATTCCAAAGGACAACAGAGCTTAATGGTAGGAAAGGTTTATTTTGAGATAGCTCCTGAGGGATAGGCGGGGCCCTGTGTGAGCTGCCAAGGAGGATTTATATCAGGGGTAATTTATACAGCGAATGTGAGTACCATGTGGGTCAGACTACAGTCAGTCTACAGGATTGCAAGTGTAATTGTTCAGCTAATATGGATCCAACAGGGAGGTCAGTCGTGTAGCGAGGATACTTGGAAAAGACCCTCCACTACACTGAGCAGCTTTAGCTCGCAGGGGCATGAGCTCCAAAGTCCCAGCAGTCTGAGCTGCTAGGAGCGTTTAAGGAAATATCTGACCTAGCACATGCTCAGCTGTTAATTGGTCTGTTTTTGTTCTTTATTTCTGTTTAATCCAAAGAGTAGCCAGCACAAAGCCTGCACTCTCATCCAGTGCCCTTTCCACACTCCAAAGGGTGCACCAGGATGCCAGATTTGGAAAGGGATAAATTCAGATGCTCTGCCACCACCACCACCCCAGGCAACTGAAGCCTATCTGGACTTCTGTACCAGGCAGGGCTAATTACAGGATAATTCCAAGTTCCTGTTATCCCTTTTTGTCTTATCTTCAGGCCTGGCTTTCTTCAGATGTGCCTTTGGCAGCCACAATTCTGTCTTTACTTTTTGTGCTGACTTCCTCAAAAGCCCAGTCCCTTTCTGATTGCATTCATTCCTATCTAACTTAGTGTGCTGTAAGAGGGACTTGCCTCTCCATGAGCGCTGTGTGACATCCTCCATCCACTCTGTAGAAGTGCAGGTGGGGCCAGCTACACAAACAGGACTGTGCAGCAGCTCAGAACCTTCCACTGCACTGAGAGGCTTTAGCTCCTGGAGGCATGAGCTCCAAAGTCCCACCAGTCTAAGCTGCTAGGAGTGTTTAAGGAAAAATCTCTGACCTAGCACACGCTCAAAACTGTTTCCTCTGCCATCTCCACTGGATGCTGATCAAGGGGTTGAGCTGTGGACAAGCTCTCCTTTTGTGCCTAGAGCATTCCTCCCAAGTCCTGCTTCTCACCCTAGGGCAAACCACAAGGACTCTCAGCCCTACCTCTACTATTACGAAGAAGATAATACAACAAGTAGGGCTGGGAATGAGAGGCAGCACTGGTGTCAGTGGGATCAACAGTATGATCTTCTCTTATTTTGAATTCATCCAGATACTTAGTTCAACAAGAAAGGAATTTCAGCCATCCAGGCTGAGCAGGAAGAACAAGAATGGAAGCTGGGTATGGTGTCATAGGCCTGTAATCCCAACATTCAGAAGGCTGAGGCAGAAGATCACTGTGAGTTTAAGACCAATTTAGTCTATAGAGTGAGTTCAAGGCCTGCCTAGAATACATAGTGAGACCCTGTTTTAAAATCAAAAAACAAAACTAAACTAAAATGCAGGAAGGATTAGAGATGTAGTGTTCATCTAGTATAGAGCCAGTTCACCAAGGGTCTGCTCACCACATGTCTAGTTTCTCACTTCCTTGTTCAGAGGGACAGGACAGCCCAGTAAGATGGAGGGTCAGTGTGATTAAGAGCCCAGAAAAAGAGCAGAGAGCATTGCAGAGGTGGCTGCACCCTGTGTCAGTCTGTCTAACTTGGTGTGCTGTAACAGGGACTTGCCTCTCCATGAGCGCGATGTGACTTCCTCCAGCCACATTCTGTAGAGGTGCAGGTGGGGCCAGCTGCATAAACAGGACTCTGCAGCAGGGCAGCTCAGGACCCTCCACTACACTAAGCGGCTTTAGCTCGCAGGAGCATGAGCTCCAAAGTCCCACCAGTCTGAGCTGCTAGGAGCGTTTAAGGAAATATCTGACCTAGCACATGCTCAGCTGTTAATTGGGCTGCTTTTGTTCTTTATTTCTGTTTACTCCAAAGAGTAGCCAGCACAAAGCCTGCACTCTCATCCAGTGCCCTTTCCACACTCCAAAGGGTGCACCAGGATGCCAGGGACAGACCATATAAAGGGGTGGGGTACAGGTGTGGAAGAGTCCTCATCTAACACCAGCACAGAAACTAAAAGTATTGTTTTCTATTTTAGGAAAACTTCGAGCAGAAATAGGTGAGCTCAAGCCCTCCCTCCCCATCTATCCTTCTTGATCTTTTGGAAAAACTGAACTTGTTTTCTCAAACACCTCGGCCTCTCTTCCAGTACTTATGCTCTCTTCAGTTGGGAATACAACACTTAAAACCCTAACCAGCTAAGATTTAGAGGAAATACCTTTGCTGTCCCGTCTCCCCTCCAGTTTCCCTTTCTCTGTTGTGTTAGGACTGAAACCAATTTTAACTGATTAAACAGTAAGGAAAGGGGGAAAGGCACCTCTTGAATGCTCTACCTAACCCATTCCTGTTGGTTCCTTTCAGAGAATCTGCACCGGACTTTTGGTGAGTGCTACCATTCATCCTTGTCCACACAGCATTCAGCTTTGCTTTGGTTTCAGTCACCTCCTGCAAAGGCCCCTCCCCATCTTCTGTTTTCTGAAGAAGCATCTAGAACAGTTGATAGCAGATACCTACACACTCAGACGATGCCTAGTTGAGCAAAACATAGAGCAGAAAAACAGCACACCGTCTCCAGTCCTTTCCTGACAGAAAGAGCCATCACACATGACTCATAAGGAAGGGCTTCTTGAAGGAAAAGCCACCAAGCTCCACCAGAAACTCAATCAGTCCCTTTCCTGTTTACTTGTGCCTAAGCACAAGGCCAACAGAACATGCAAGTGTTTTTGGTTTTTTTGAGATATGGTTTTACTATGTGGTTCATTCTGGCCTTGAACTCACCGTGTGGCTCAGGCTGGCCTTGAACTTGCAGCAATCCTCCCGCCTCAGCCTCTCAAGTACTGGGCTTATAGGTCTTGCCGAGTGTGAGATCCTAGCACCTTTTATATCATAAGCAGACTCCTTGCAGAATAACGTTTTCTTCTGCAGTGCAGAGGATCAGTAATGGCATTTTTTCGTCAGTGTAGGGGGTCCAGACCTAGGCCTTGTATATACTAGACAGGTACTCTCCAGTGAGCCACATCTCCAGGCCCAGAGTGCTGTTTTTACATTTTGGTTTTTTAGGGAGGTTTGGTGTTTTGACAAAGTCTAGCTATGTAGTTCAAGCTGGACCTGAACTCACTACATAGCCCAGGCTGTCCTTGAACTCGTGGCAATCCACCTGCCTCTTCCACCATGCACAGCTTTAAAGTGATGTTTTTTAATTGTACACATAAAATATAATACACAGGATTACAAA
>PVIR01026745.1:0-23560 GCA_004026965.1 Petromus typicus | reverse complement strand
TAGGCTGTCAACCTGCCTACTCTGGGCTCCTACTTGTGCTCTTTTGGCCTCAGCCTGTTAGTGTTGAGATCAGGAACACGTGCCACCATGCCTGGCAACATCTTTAAAAATTTCTGAGAAAAGTCTCAGGGGACACAAATGGGACAGCCTAGATCTTGGCAGATACAATATTGTTTTCCTTGACAATACTTGACAAGAATTTCATCTCTTGGAAAATCATAACTAATTTAATTCCAGATCATGTGGTCCTAGTATCCCCACTATGAAAATGAAATTTCAAAATGCCAATCTGATACTTTTTGAATACACTTGAATCCACACCATAACTTTTGCTTTATGTACAAAATTATTTTCACTTTTTTTTTTAAACCGGTGCTGGGATCAAACTCAGGTCATTGTGCTCCCAGGTAGGTGTAGTGGCACTTGAGCTAAATGTGTGGCCCTGATACACAAAATGAAGGAAAAATATTGTATCAAATTAGGCCCAAGCTATTAGTGCCAAGTATATATGAAGCACAGAAGAACTTTGTGTTTGCTGGTGACCATCGCAAGATACATAACTATGTTTATGACAATACTCCAAAACTTTATAAAAAGTCTGAAATCTGAGAGACTTCCTCTCTATTCACTTCACATAAAGGATACTCAACCTGTATTCCTATGTGTACACTGAATTTATTCCTGTTAAAGTCGCCTCCTAAGGGTTCTTGTCCACTGTGGATAATTGGTCCTTAAAGAGCCCCAGCTAAGTCCTAATGTCCCAGGCCCTTGATGGTACCTACTCCACAGTCGACTTTCAAAGTTGAGCCCTCACTTGTCTTCTGAACCTTCAAGGCAAGAAAAGGAGGGTCTCAATGTCTTCCTAGAGCACTCACAAGTCAATCACATGTCTTTAAATTGTTTTTCTTTCAAAATAAATTTAAAAACTTCAAATATGAGTACATTTCAAATCCTATTAAAAATGAGAAGTCATTTCATGTACTGGTACAAATTGTCAGTATCACTTGTGATCCCAATAGGTGTATAAAATGTATCACTAAAATCTTTAAAAAATAAATAAAATCTTCTTTAGATTAATCTCTTACACATATGACTGGGACATATGATAGTTAAACCCTTTGAAGCAGAAATCTCTTGTTTGAGAAAGACCAAATTATTTTGTAATGAAAATTATATAGTTATATATAGACATTTTTATATGTAGTGGTTGTCAGTAAATATATTAAATAAGAAAATATAAAATATAATTGGAATGTGAAAATATAAAAAGTAATGTTAATATCCACTGAGAAGTACTTAAATACCATAAATTTTTTTTCAATTGATTTTATTGGTACTTTTAAGTATAGATCATTTTCACATTCATCACTGAGAATTTGTATGTGTACATTAAAGGATGTATTATAAAATGAAATTCAGGCAGATACCATAACTACTTATGAGGCAGGGGAAGCAATATCAAAGATATTTGTCTAAAATACTCTGCCATATAAAATAAAAATACACAGCCAGTTGTGGTGTCTCATACTTGTGATCCCAGAACTCAGGAGGCAGAGGCAGGAGGAGCTTGCTGCGAGTTCAAGGCTGAGCTCAGGGCCAGCCTGAACTACAAAAAGCAAGACCTGTCTCAAAAAAACAAACAAAAAAACCCCCACGTACAGGCCAGGGATTTAGCTCAGTGGTTCTGATGTCTGCCTGGCAAGCACAAGGTCCCAAATTCCTCAGTAACCACTTACCACGGTGCTGGGTGTGGTGGCTTACACTGCAATCCTAGTACTCAGAGGGCAAAGGCAGGAAGATTGCTGTGAATTTTACCCTAACCAGGGCTACGCAGTGAGTTTTGGGCCAGCCTGAACTACAAGGTGAAACCTTGTCTCAAAATAAAAAATACATTCTGTAAGTTGAGTCATACATAAACATGTCAGCTCACGCTAAAAAAAAAAAAAAAAAAAAAAAAAAAAAAAAAAAAAAAAGAAAGAAAGAAAGAAAGAAAAAAAAAATAATGAAATTGAGATCTATATAGAAGAATGTTCAGTTCTCCTGAGCATTCATTTTGGATTTTTGGTCTTCTAACCTTTTTTCATCCAGTTATGGGGCAATTTCTCAAATAAGAAGTGGGAACAAAATAACATTCAGTGTGCAAAATTAGTTTGGTGGAACTGATTTGAAACTCATCTCTTTGTATTCATCTGAGTAAAGAAGAGGACTGTACTCCCTCCGCTGTTCATGAAGAGGTTTCTGATTTTATATTTCATTTTATTTTGGGAGGAGGACTGGACATAAGAACTTTTTCCAAATTAGTTTTATGGCATATACTGAAGGTGTACAGCATCATGTTAGGAAAAGTTTGGTATTTTAGAGACAAGGAAAAGTGAATTGGAATGGAAAAAAAAGACGAAAGTCAGTCCAACTTCTTGGCTTAGTTCTTTACTCTTGTGCTCACAGCTAGTGCTTTATTTCCACGGCAAGCGCTTTCTGTAGAGAGTCATAATAAAGAGATATGGAAGTCGGTCAGGCCACTGCTTCAGCATCGGCCCTTCTGACAGTCATCCTCCAGACGTCTGTTACTTCAGTGGGACTAAGAACTAAATTCAGGTGTAATGTGCTTCCTTCATATAATGTGTCTCCTTAAGTCACTGAAGTTTTAGGTTGTTCTGGATACATTTTACGTACCACTTATGATCACATTTATCATTGCGAATTTGTACCTATACATGACCTACCTTGATCCTTATTTTTCCCATTCCTGAGCCCTCCCTTCTGCCCCATGTAGATTAGCTTTGTTCCCGTTTTTTTCCTTACCTTTGGTTTTTTCTTTCTCACCTTGAATGGTTTTAATGTAACATAATAATGGGATAATTTTCAGAAATATGAGCAAATACGGAGAAAAGCAAGCTTATAACTTATGGGATCAGAGTATAACTTCCCTGCTAAGTAGGAGAGGAGGGAGGGAGGCCGAGGACTCTGGAAGCCACTCACAGGAGACCTGCTCAGTCTGCCATGGGCGAGTCCCCAGAGCTGCAGAGTCTGATGAAAGTATCATTATAATAGTTAAGAAATATCCTTTAAACATGGGAAGGCTCAGGATACCGAAGGTAATGAATGTACATAAATTATGTCCATAAACACTAGGCATAATTCTTTCAAATGAATAATAATAAAATGCCATGGAGAAGCTGACCCCAGCTTCATTGTTCTTGTAATACTAATTCCACATAGAATAAAGTACTTTGTTCCGAATTTCAATATCAGGTTTAACATCTTCCTCCAGTTACAAGTTATGATGTATAGAATGAAATTTAAGGTGATGTTTTCAAGAAAGTATAACATATACTCTAAAAATAAAAGTAATTTCTCCTTAGAAATGTTAATATTTTAAAAATAATAATCATAATTCATGTTATAGGAAAATAATAGTTTTCTTAATCTTATTACTTTTCCTCAAGCCGAGAAGGGCCAGAGAAAAGGAAAAAAAACTGTCCAGTAAATAATAAAATTCCTCAACAGCATCTTTCAAAATTAAATCATAATTCCTGTAGTGAACCTCGAACATAATTCACACATCTTTGATTTATGTTTTACATTTAAGCTGCTTTATGCTGATACAATTAGAAAATTAACCAAGGAGCTAGGAAGTCACAGTCTGATTAAATATAATTTTCATAAGGGAATTTTAAAGCAAATTATATTAATATAGTATAAAACTATTTATATATGTATTTTAAAATTGTTTGGTAGTTCCACCTCAAGGGTGTTTTACTAAAGAAAGCAGTCTTTTTATTGGACGATAACTCCTTTGTGAGAGAATGTTTTAGACATGAAATGTTTAAAATCTTTGTAGATCTCAAAGGTGATACAAACGTATAGTACACCTTCGATTGTAGGATTGGGTCTTTTTTCAACTTCGAGAGTCACTCACTGTTACTCAATAGAAACAAGAAAACCTTCAAATGAAAGTATTTAAATGAAACTTAAAGCTCACTTATCAGAAGCCTCATGGTTCCAAAACGGAAACAATAACAATTACACCTGGATAATAAAATGGTAAAAACAGATTTTACTCCTGATAACAACTGCACTAGAAGAAATAAACCTCAGTTTAGAATGGGACTCAATTCTTCATACAACAAAGAAAAGTGAGAATTCGCAGCACACGGTGCGGCCTAAGTGGATGGAAAACGACTCAAGTGAAGCAGTAAAGGTGAGCGCGCACTAGGGATAAACGGACCTAACAGGACTTTTGCGGCAAGCAGGCAGAGGTAACCGGATGTCCCTGTGGCTCAGGATGAGGAATCACCTCCAGCTCCACGTCACCGCCAAGATGATCGGATCCGGATGTAGCGGGACACTTCTGGGGAGTGAACTTTGCAGTCACGGATGCAGGAGGCCAGGGGGTGAGACCTCACCAAAGAATGCGCACACGAGCCTGATTAGAGTTGGGTCAAGGAAAGAAGCTTTGTCACTCCTCCCTCTTGTGCACACGTAAGGGAAGTAATTAGCTAGTAAATTAACTTGATGAACTCTGGATCGTAGTAAACTCATAATTATAGCCAATGATGACGCTTTAAAGTGATGTTCCAATAACCACCACAAAAGCCAGAGAGTTCAAGCGTTATTTACAAGGATGTATTCCTCAGGGAAAGAAATCGGAGGGCACAGAGAGGCAAATACCATGTCACTTCTCTGGTATGATAAGTTGAAGGTGTAAATGAGTTCTAAAGTGTATTGTAGGGACTGTGAAATACGAAGGAAATGTTCAATAGGGAAAGGAAAAGAGGGGGTAGATGTAAGTAAAAAAGGGAAAGAAAAAATATGATGGCAAAAAAGGAAACACAACTTATGAATAGAGGGGACAGAAGTTGGAGTGAGGGTGGGGGAATAGGAAAAATTGAGAATTAAGATATGTCATGGACCGGTACAAATTCATGTATGATCATCAATATGATCATGATGTGTACTTAAAATGTACCAGTAAATTCATTTACTAAAAGCAAGACAAGCATGTCTTCTGCAACCAAGTATGAGTCTTCTGCACCCAAAAATTTCTGAGTCCAAGCAACTCAATAAAGATTGAAGAGGTTTAAACTCATAATACTAGGTATAAGTACAGCAGCTTTGCTAAAGACGCTCGTGCGATGGCACTCGATGACCCCAGGCAAGACTGAGAGCACAGGTGGGAAAGCAGGGCTATGACCAGATCAAGTCAGAGCTGGACAGAGGTGAGCACCTGCACTCGCGCCAGTCACCATGTCCTGAAGGTCACTCCGTGGGCACTGGGTTACAGATTTTATGAGTAATACCACTGCTTCTATTCTGTGAACCAGTCAAATGACTTCTATTTTATATTTCTATGAATAACTAAGGTCACAGTTACTAAATATTCAACTCCTGGTATTATATCAAAAGTATATAATGGCAACTATAGACAAAACTCCAAAATATATGTTGACAAATTTCCCTTGATTTAGGACAATAGGGACTCTATCTGGTCCAATGTCACTAAACACATGTGCCAATGCTAAAGATAAATGTCATCATGAATAATATATGAGCTCACATCCTAGAGGTAATAGGGTAGGTATTTTTCCTCTTTTCTAAAACATATGGAGCACATGAAATAACTTCCAAGTGCAACACTACAAAGAGGACTATTTCTTCAAAATAAGGAAGAAAGTTTTTCTCAGGAAAGAAGACTATTTCAAAAATCTCAAAATTTTAGTTAATTTATTATTTATCTTTTTATGAATTTATATCCTGCAGTCTACCTTAAAAATGAAGATTTTGGAATGGAAAACAATGGTTGATGTCTCAAGCAACCAAATGTCTTCCTATCATATTCATCTCTTTCTCACTTCCAAGTAGTGCATAGTACTAAGTCTAGGCCACTTTTTTTATGGGGATCTAAAGAAACACAAAACTCACATCTATCATTATCCATATGAAAGTTCACAATCTTACAAGAGGAAAGTTTCATTGCTATAAGTTTCTTCTGGGAAAATGAGTGTTTCTGCCACTGTGATCCTGCTTTGCCCCTCATGAATAAATCTCCTTGCCATAGTTTTTTTAACTGTGTACTCTGAGCCTAAAGGTATAACTCTCAATAACTGCTTTCACTGCCCAGGCTTTCCAGGAAGATTAGTCCATGAAAATATTTATCCTGAATTGCCACCAAGACTACTTTCAACCCTTTCACAAAAGTGAATGAAAAACAAAATTTACATACTATAGTATGATAGTTATATATTTGTATGCCCATTAGTTAGCAATGTAAAATGTACATATTTCTATACAATAATTGTTATAGAATTCTATTTTATAGAATGGAACAAATCACTTTGATACACTAATACTTTGGAATCTGTTATACCTGAGCTTTGAATCCCCAAAGTGGTTACTTCCTAATTATTTGGCTTTAGATGATTTACATTAGCTCTTTAATCTCTTCAACACTCACCGGAGAATATTTTCTGTGTGAGGATTCTTTAAGTAATATGTAAAAGTGCACATTGCTGCCCTGAGTGATTTACATTTCTGGATCAGGAACAACAGGTATTGAATCTGGCTAAATCTTACTTTTTGCACAATGCAACATTGTCCAAAAACTGTCTAACTTCACAATAATTTAAGTTCTCTTTGCTCTAAAAAATGGGGATAATAAAGCAATTACTGCACAGGTCTATTGTGAAAATATAATACTAAAACATTTAGCATAATACTTGCACAAGCATTAGGACAATGCACCCGAAAATATACCACTGGAGTACATTAACAATTTCAAACTAAAGAGATAGAAACACAACAGATACAGGATGGGTTCTCTGACTTTCCCCCTAAACATAATATTCTTCATTCAGAGCGTACCCTTCACATATTATCAACAGAACACTCATATGACTGAAGACTAAGAAATGATGCTGAAAAGAATCAGTGAAAAAAATCCTATTGAAAGGGCCCTTAATTTCCACTGGATTCTTCCATATATCTTAGTTGCTTTCCAACAAACTATTCCTTGTGAAAGCTGAATTCTTTTCCTTTGTCATGCTCTCTGAAATTTATTACTCTTTCTTTAAAAAAAATATGAGCACTTGATTCTACTGATTCTTTGGGTATCCATTTTCATCCCACGAAAGACCTTGAATACATATAAAAATACTAAGTACAGCTTGTTTGCTCTCCTGGTGTCAACATATGAATCCACAGGCCCAAGTGACAGAATTTAAAAGGAAAAGATTTTCTTTCTCATTTCTCGCAGGAAGCATTTCTCTTCCCTGAGATACAGGCTTTCCTTATCTACTTATATGGCCTTAGTCATGTGGTAGATGTTACCACCCCTCTCTACAGAGGTGTCCTGTTCTGCAGTGTGGAAAAAGCTGAGCAAAGACATCTGGTTATCAGGTTTGGGGGTCACTCTGCTTATTCCAAACGTACAGCTCAGACATTATGATCATGTGACAGAGACAGCGAAAGACGAGAAAACTTAACCACATCAGACATCCACATTTCTGTCTATAGGGTCCACGGAGTGAATCTAAGATTTTAGTAGAACTCAAACACAGCTCCCAGGGAAAACTGCTCCAGTTCTCAGTACTCCAGATATTCCTCTGGAGTCTCCAGTGGGATCCTATATGGGAACTTGCAGACTTAGTATCTCCCAATGTTTTATTGCCAATGGGTATATAAATACAAACCTATTGCAAGCTTTTACTTTTTGGCTAAAATTGCTCTTTGTTCACTAATCAGCCCATGAAAAGGAGACTGATAATCTGTCTGGGATGAGAGGCCTGGTGGGGTAGGGTGAAATGGTTGCTAAATATGCCACTGAAAATAGATCCCTTTCTGTTCTTTCATCAGTAACTTTACAAACTTGCTTTTATATTGACTGATCATATTGACAATGTGGCAATCCGGAAAAGATAAATATATAAGTGTGCCAGGAAGTTATCTGATCCTTTACACACTGTGCCACACATACTTCCTGTGGTCTGCTTTCTTTGGATCTTTTATCTTCACATACTTCACTTCACATGAGACATTTCATTAGGGGAAAGCTGAGGAACTAAAAGACAATGGATTCTGCTCTAATATTCACAAAATCACTAACCAAGTTGTTTACCAGTGCACTACTTGAAAATGTTATGAGGTTTCTGTGGGTAATTTACACCTGTGAGGGATACACTGTGGTGGAAACCACCCTCAGCATTGATTGTCCTCATGGATTCTCCACTTTACCTTCAGCCTTGGTGCTACTGTAATTTTTTGGTTGCTTTACATAAGTTCAGTGGCTAGAGTAAATGTTGTTTAGACATATTAACACCATGACAGAGACAAAGGAATTAATCACAGATGATGGCCCATTTTGGCACTCTTTTATGGAGTGAATTATATGAAGAAAGTCATTTTTCAGCTGAAATATATCAGTTGCTCAGAAAAATCCCTAGGCAATTAGAGAAATTTGTACCTCATTCATTTTTAATCATCAGGAGAAGTAGAAAATACAAATCTGAACAAAAAAATAAACTTTTAGGAGGAAAGTTTGTCAAGAAAAAGTTCTTAAATAACTAAATTATTTACTTTTGCCCCTTATAAAATATAAACTTTTCCAATTAGGAGATATAATTTAAAACCTATGTTACAGTCTTTGTGATCCTGTACCAGTTAGTATCTTAAAACCTTCCATTCCCATAAAAGTGGACATTATGTTTCTTGTTTGTTTGTTTGTTTGTTTGGGGTTTTTTAAGATTTTATTTTTCTGAGACAGGATCTCTCTTTGTAGTTCAGGCTGGCCCTGAGCTCAGCCTCCAACTCACAGCACAGCAACCCACCTGCCTCTGCCTCCCGAGTGTTGGGATTACAGGCGTGAGCCACCACACCCAGCACTGTGGTATGTGGTACTGATTGCTGCTGGCGTGAGTCTCCACACCCAATATTGTTATGTGGTTACCGGGGATCAAACCCGGGCCCTTGCACTTGCAAGACAGGTGCCGGAACCACTGAGCTATATCCCCGGCCCGACATTATGTTTCTTACATAAAAATTTGATGCTAGATATCAAATTTGATGATTTTCTAGGCATAAGAATTATGTCAGAAGATATCATCAAGTATAAGTGGTGTCGTGTTCCTTAAGTCATAAAACTTGCTATCTCCTTCAAACCAATGACACAGAATCATAGTATATACATTACCTGGCCAGTGAAGACCTTACGATGTACTGCTAACCATACAAACCACCATCAAAATTTTAACAAAACCTCCTGGATTCATGTGAGTCTTGTCAAGCTGCACACTCTCAGGAGTACTGAAAAAACAGCCTTACAAGTGATGTAACAGTAAGATCTCAAAGACAATCCCAGTCTTCTAGAAGCAGATGACATCACAAGTAGACAGCTTTCCCATGATTGCAGATCAACAAGTTTCTACCTTTCAACAAAAGCTTGTCTTTTCTCTCTCTATTTATTGAAAATCTGAAGAGAAATTACTTCTCTCAATATCCTGTTCTAGATCTCTTACTCCACAGTAGAGCTCTTGTTCAAATTTGTCTCTCTCTTGACACAGATGCAGTTTTCTGAACAAGTCAGACAAAATTTGACATTCCTTTACACCTGTTTTCCAAACCTTGATATATTAACTAATCAATATGATTGCTAGATAAGTCAATATCAGCTTGTATAAAGAAGTCTGATCTATTTTTTATTCCTCCCAAGGTGAGTATATGGTAGACCACTGTGAAAGATGAGTGAATGAGATAGTGCCGTACCCAAGACCAAAAATAAAATATCCCTCTACTTTTCCTTCTCATGAGATCCTTGGGTAGGGATAAAGCTGTATGAAAGTTAAAAGACTCTTTCTTGCTCAAAAAAAAAAAATCAAAGGAGATTTTTTCTTTGTACTGAATACAAACACAGTATTGGATCCTACTTGTTAATAAACTATGACAGTATCTCAATTAAACTCTGTGATTTGTTTCCTCAGGTAGTAACTCAAACCATCAACAAAGATCTTGTATGTTGCAAGCACTGTCTTTGATGGTACAAACTTTTACCAAATCTCCATATATTTTGTCTGATTCACAGAGCACTTGGCAAAGGCTCAACTGCTCTTTTGATTGGTATATGTAACTTAAAAGTGTTTACACCACGAAATGTTGAGAGGAATATGGTCAGACGATAAAGCCAACCCTTACAGTTGTCAAGACTGGACATCAGACCTCCTATAGCAAATATTTCACAACATGAGTTCTTTTCCTGGACAGACAAATGCCTGGAGGCGCGCAAATGCCAACATGACCAATGATACAGGTTGTTAGGCATGCTGCGTCTAATGAATTGGGCTTTCTCTCTTACTTTAAAAACCAATTTCTATATCTCGTGAGTCTACAAGATATGTCAAAAATGTGTACTAAAGGGTCAAGGTACTAGAAACTCAGGTACCTGGTTCGTTTGGTCACCACAAGATTGTTCAACTTGGATACTTACCTGATTATTTTCTCAGGCTCTTTCATTGGCAAAACCATGCCACATGAACATATTAGTTAAGATGGCAGAGAAAACACACTTGAGTATTGATTTTCCAGTTCTTCTCAGTGTTGAGGACCCTACTCCCAAGTTTTGGAAATTATAACTTGGAAAAAATCATCTCCAGAGCTCAACTCAGTCTGAATATGTTAGAAGTGCCCCATTTATTAGTTAATATATTTGCTTCTATTGTGCTCTAAAACTCTCACCTCCTGGATGCATGACTTCCTGATAGTGAGCAGCTTGGGCAGCCACAGGTGAAAGGTCTGATGCTATGAAGACCACATGGAACAAAGCATATAACTTATACCTCTGACCAGAAAATATGTATACTGTCTCTCAGATAAATGAAACTCTGTCATTTTATTGGACTGGACTATTTGTAGAGTTGGCATGTAGTAGAATATGGGAAAAATTCCTTAGATTTATTTTTCTGTGTTTATTGTCTTTCTAATATACATTCTTTCTCATTTTGCAGTTGTCTTATCCAATAATGACTTGATTATTTTCCCAACAACCATCAATTCAGGTTTTATTATGAGAAACCTATGGTGAAGTTTCAGTTTGAGAAAATGAATGAGATTCAAAACTTGCCACAATAAAATATTGGCATTTTGGTTGTTGTGAGTAAAAGATGATTGAGAAATAGCAGATTCAGGGAGAGTTTTCTCATTTCCCCCAAGACTTAATATTCTCTATGTCCTTGGAAGAGGACAATATTCTTACCAATGGATACTGAGCATTGATACCAAAACAGATCTTCAGAATCAGAACTATTATCTTCTAAACAAGATAACATATCTCTCCTGTATATCTCTCAGTTTTATCCCACACAATGTACTGCCCAAAGAAACTTAACCTTCTTTCCTTCAAACTATTGCTTTTCCACAATTTATCATTTTCTCTGAAACGTGTGTAAGTTCTCTGTTTTAATCACTTTTGGGGGTCTTCATTTTACTCTGAAGGCTTATGTGTATGTAAAAATATCAAATAGAATTTGTGTTTTTCTCTTGTCAGCCTGTTTCGTATCAGTTCTATTCATAGAACCCAGGTACAGAATTTCAGAGAGTAGAGGGAAATTATTTCTCCTCCCACATACCTGGCATAGAGTAGTTTGTTATTAAAAAATATTATCTCTTGATCCACCCTTTTAACACACACAAGAAGTCCAAGATCATTTAGCAATATGCAGACCCATTAGCATTTAAGCTTTCCTCAGAAATCATTGTAAACAATTAAAGCACGTGAGCCATCGTGGAATTCCTCATGGAAATGAACTGCTCCATCAATTCTTACTGAATAGAGCCAGATCTGGTGGCAAGACCATGTCTTAGTAACGGCGAACACCTCCTCAAAGTGTGCTCTAGAGAAGGAGGTTTCGTGAGGGAGACTTGAATCAAGGCTTCATCCACGAATCGCATTAGTCCAGGCCTTGGTATGCACTGCATTAATGTGAGTGTGGCTTTGCAGGATTTTTAAACTGCCCAGGATTGCCTTACTACTGGGATCCTCCTACTTCAGCTTTTTGACATGGTGGAACACATCATGCCAGTGATGATGTGGCTTTACAATTTTAAGTGAGAACTGAGATTCATATCTTAACTAGGCATGAGGAAGCCACTACTGCTGATCATAATACTGGTAAAAATTGTGTGCACTCTTTAAATGATGACACAGAGAAGTGTCTCAACTTTTCAACTGTGATGAAGTTATCATTGGGGGGAAGAAAATTTCCAGGGAACATGTATTACCCAGGAAGAGAAAAAAAAAGTCAGGTCACAATCCTTTAAAATTAAGGTAAACTTACTTCTATGTATCATGCAAGTGATGCCCTCAAAATAAAGCCTCTTTTGATATATCATTTTAAGATTCTTAGAGTTTATAAAACAGAAAGTCTTAAAGGACAGGCTAGGGGGTCATGTAGAGATCTAATGCCAGGACCTTGGTAACAAGAAGACTTTTTATTTAGTAGACTAGGAAGACTTTCTGTCCTACTATTAAGAAATTTCTAGAAGACATAGGTTTACCACTTAAGGCTGTACTCATGGACAATGCTCCTGCTCACCAAGGACATTTGGAGGAATTAGTTGTAGAATTCCCATTTCTCTCAGCTGAGTTCTTCACACCTAGTACATCTCCTCTACAGTAATCTATGGACAAGCAGGCTAGAGCTAATTTAAGAATCTGCACACTGTGGAACTCTTCTTCCTTAAATTCTTTCAGATGGTCTCAGGTGATGATTTAATCCTTAAAGAGTTCCAGAAAGAACACTACAATGTCCCTTTTTACGGGTTAATTGAGAAATCCTTGGCCAATATCTCTTTAAGAACACAAATCCGCCTGGAGAAAAACACGACCTAAAATTATATGAGATTGTATTGGTTGTGTAAAGGAGCCTGACCCTTCAATCAACCCTGTGGGTGCTAACACTGTTGTTACATTAGAGTTCATAGGTAGACACTGGTGATGTTGAAGAACTGGTGAAGAAACAGTCACAGGAAATTTCCGCAGAGGAACTTCAGGAACTTCTAGCTGACTCAATAGAGAATAGCAGCTTAAGAGTTTTCTGAAGAGGAGGGGCAGTGTCAACAATTAATGCAGCAAAGTTCTTCCTTCTGAGATAGATGAAATCCTGCCAAAATGGACAGAGCTACAAACATTTGCTGAGGAGACTCAACAGAAAGACTCAGCGAAAAAGCCAATCATTGCATTCACTTGCTTAATGGCAATGCCATGTCCTACCACGGAACAGTGTTAAAGATATAAACAGACAACCTTAGATCAGTTTTTAGTTCTGAAGAGGTTGAGACCACTGAGCCAAAAGCAGGTGCTGTTGAGCTACAGACTCTCATGGAGAGAGAACAACATCAGAATTAAACCAATTCATTCCTTCTCACATCCCAAGATGAAAAAATAGCTGATGATTCTTAAAATTACAATCATTTTGCCTAATATAACAATCTAAGGCGATTGTATGACCCCCTCTATCATCTTATACAGAATCCCAAAAGACAGATATTCACATTTTACTCTTGGAAACTTATTTCCAGATTGCATTCCAGAAGTTCAAACAAGTCCTTCTAAGAGCCCCAACACTGAGCCTGCCTACAGGACACTATTTCAGTGTGTTAATAACAGGTGAGACTTAGTTTTGGGAGTGTTTACAGGATTGGGGAGTATTTCAACAGATTAAAGGGTGTTTAAATAATAAATTAGATGCAAATTCAGGTAATTTATTTAAAAACAAAGCCTTAAACAATATAAAAAGAGCACTTTCATTCTCTCTCACCTTCTTTCAAGAGGAAAACAAAAAAGCCATTCATGTATAATGATTGTTGATTTAGTTTTCTGTTCTGCTTGAAAATGCACTTTGAGTAAACCATAGTTTTTGTCCCTAGAAACATATTTTTCTAAGAATTACAGACCAACCCTGGGAAAGGTCTTAATCTTACTGTCTTTCTACACTTGAGATGGTTAAGATTTAGGTTTTTTTTTAAATCATATTTAAAGTCACTCTTCTGTCACTTCTCCAATGCTGGGAATGACTCGATTCTCCCCAGTGTTTGCTTCAAGGCAATTCTTTCCCCTAAATCTCCCAGAACATTGAGTTTCCCCTCCCTGAAGCCCTTTCTGAGTAAATTGGACCTGCACTTGCCTCTGGCAAATATTTAGAAATTGTTCTAGGTCTAAACTCTCAAAGAATAACTAGAAAGGTTTTGGTTCAAATTCACCAGTCTTTCAGTCTTTAGGCAGAATTGGGAATTAGCTCCTCTTACTTCTCTCAACAATGACGCTGAATGTGTAGCACACATGGTTTAACCGATAGCACAAAACACTCCTAGGGAGCACTGTAAATTTAACAACAGCTTTAAGCAGAAGTAGGTATTAAAGAACAGTACTTGCCGGGCATGGTGGCTCCCGCCTGTCATCCCAGCACTCGGGAGGCAGAGGCAGGAGTATTGCTGTGATGTGAGTTGGAGGCTGAGCTCAGGGCCAGCCTGAACCACAAAGCGAGACCCTGTCTCAAAAATAAATAAATAAATAAATAAATTAATTAATAAAATAAAATAAAATTAGTAAAGAAGTAGCTTCCTGCAAATACTGGTTCCTGTCTTTGTTAACAAATGGGAACCCAGTCATTTGCATAACTGTTGGAGCTATAACCCAATAAATATTGCTAAACATATTATTGTGATACATGTTCATTAGTCCTCATCAAAAGGCTAATTTTCTGTGGGAGCAACAAAGTTTTATTAAAAATGTTCTTGGTACATAATTAAATTAAGGAACAAAAGATTTCACATAGCTGTGGTACTCCTTTTTATTTTATAGCATACTAAATGTATTGATACTTCCAGGTTACAATATTCTAAGATATTGTTTATTAATAATAATGAGTTTTGACTGAAGGTATTTGATTTTCTCTTTTGATCCAGTTACTTGTGATAACATATACATGTCAAGCCAACAGAAGATAAGAGAAGATAAGTAAAATAATGCTTTTTAAAAAAACTTTCTTGGGCCGGGGATTTAGTTCAGTGGTTCTGGCACCTGTCTTGCAAACGCAAGGACCCGGGTTCGATCCCTGGTTAACCACATACCATAGTGGGTGTGGAGACTCACGCCCAGCAGCAACCAGTACCACATAGCACAATGCCGGGTGTGGTGGCTCACACCTGTAATCCCAGCATTCGGGAGGCAGAAGCGGGAGATTGCTGTGATGTGAGTTTGAGGCTGAGCTCAGGGCCAGCCTGAACCACAAAGCAAGACCCTGTCTCAAATAACAAAAAAAAAAAAGAAAAAAAAAGAAAAAAAAAACCCCAAACAAACAAACAAACAAAAAATTTTCTTATGCAATGCATCTGATATATGTGTTATTACACTTAGGTGTGCTTAGATGACAAATAATCTGAATAATTTTGCATACTAAAATCAAGTGGTGACATATACTTCTCAGGAATGTTTATTGGCCAATATGTATGTTCTCTTTAGATGGCATCCAATTAAATAATAATAAGTAAGAATTTTCTCTGTGTCATTTAATGTGTTGTGATTACAGGGAAGTATTTGACTAAAAAATTGTTACATACTACGGTGGACATTGAAATGTATTACAAAGATCATGTCGTCATGATTATCATGCTAAAATGTTATGTGTAGCTCTTGTTCTTAAATTTCTCTATACTACATATAAATATTGTCTATCAATTTTCTGTAGGAATTCAACATGTAAAACAACCATGATTGGTAAGCAATAACAGTCTTCTAACTGTCCTTTATATTTTAAAAGTGCTCAGTGACTGAATAAAATTACAATAGTTAAGGTCCGTGTTTTTGCTCAACTACTATTGTCATTTCTCTTCTGGGTATTTAACACTAGAGTTTTCAGACCAAACTAAAAAAAGTAGCCCAGCTAAGAGGACAGCTAATATTCCCCACTACCCACCCCCACCCCCAGATCAACAAAGATCTAAAACATGCAGGGACCATGTCTATGAGATCCTACACCTGTGGTAAATTATACAACTTCATGAGCAAGGAGATTGCTGAACGTTAAATCAA
Source organism: Petromus typicus (assembly GCA_004026965.1). NCBI lineage: Eukaryota > Metazoa > Chordata > Mammalia > Rodentia > Petromuridae > Petromus > Petromus typicus. The sequence continues at coordinate 7,485 of PVIR01026745.1, read as the reverse complement.
CAAATATACTGTGTGCCAAAGGAGGGTCACCAAGAGGGAAAAGTCTCTCATGCTTTCATTGAGAGCAATGTGTTCAAGCAAGGGCGTGACCCATTCTGACAGCTGACACTGACAGAGGTTCCAGGCTCCAGGCATGGTCCAGAAGTAAAGCTTGAGAAGACTTAACTAACCTTAGTAGACAGCAAGAGGTTGCTTTAGATTTAACTTGTTTTTAAACACCCAGAAAAAAGAATAACCAAAAGACATAGATAAACAATCCATAGTAATAAAGCTAGATATAAAAGGGGGCTCCAATCGCTGACCCTTTCTGGCATTTTCCAGCTACACCAGCAGCTGAATACTGTAAAAGATAATTAGATAAAAGTATAGTAGAATCTATAAGTGCTCAAGTAGAGTTTTAAATTTCTTAGCTGAAATTACTCTTCACTTAGATTCTACTAGAGACAATTATGACAGTTAAAACTAGAGACATATGACAAAATATCAGACTTATGTATATTCTATATCAATGAGTCTAAGAGCCAGTTGGTTGTGATTACTAATTCAGCTTTTGTGACTGTCTCCTGAGCCTATCCTTGCATTCTAATGCTCTTTCTGAGATTATACATTGTTTAATATCTTAAAACTCTTGTTTATTCTTTCCTAGATGCTGCCAAACTCCAAGTGGTCATACAAATGGAGCCAGTGACCAGTGCGCTAATCTTTTTTAACTGGGATCCGTCAGATCAACCTCTTAAAAAGTCCATAACTGTTAAATTATAATATGACTTCTATGTTGGATTCTGAGGTTCTTGAATCTTTTCCTTGTGCTCTTTGTGGGAAGGAATTACTAGTTTCTCCTGGTAAAAACACCTGTTGGTTATATTCATAACAATCCTGCTAAGCATATAATTTCACTCAAAGGCTAATTATATGAAAAGAAAACTGCAAAATCTTTAGACAGAAAGAGAAGAAGATTCATGTCATAAGTATTAAGAATAAAAGGAAAGGGCAACGAATGTAGCTCAAGTGGTACCTCTCCTACTTTGGAATCATAGGGCATGAATTGGAGATAGATAACCAATGTTACAAAAGTATAAAGGAACAATATCAATATTTGTATGCCAATAAATAAGATGACAAAAATGGATGATTTCTTAGATATAAGCAAACTATTGAAATTGACTCAATAAATAGACAACCTCAACTTATACGAAAGGGATTAAACTGTATAAAGAAGAACCAAAACAATAGTACTCATGATAAAGTCTTCATTGATGAATTCTCCCAAACATTTGAAGAATTAATAGCATTATCAATGGAAAACTTCCAAAACAAAGAAAGATGATCCCTTCTCAACTTAGTCTGTAGAACCAATATTACACTAATACCGAAACCAAACAATGCATTGAAAGAAAATTCAACATATAAGTATGAATGAAATAATTCTCAAAAAAATGTTAGTAAAGCACACCTACCAAGTTATAGAAAGAAATATGAAACATAACCATGAATGGAAGATGTTTATGTCATCAAAAAATCAACAAAATACACTCAGACAATAAAATAAAGGGGAAGATACTCCATAAAATTTTTGATAAAAGTATTTTACAGAATTCAAGACTCTCATGATCAAAACACTTAAAAGATTAGCAAAACAATAAAATTCTGTCATTCTGATAAAGGATATAAAAGAAGCCATTTTTAGATAATACTTGGTGCAAGCCTAGATATTTTGCTGCTTTTTCTGCTAAGACCTGGAAGGAAATGAGATGTACATTTTTCCAGTTCTGATGGACATTATTTGAAGGATCTACTTGGGGACCTTAGGCAAGACAATTAAGTGAAAGTCATCCCAAGAGAAAAGGAAGAAGGAAGCTGTTCCTTGGCAGATGACATGACTGTGGGTGTTTTATTGGGGAGAGAAGATGCCTGGGATCAAATACAGGACCTGCCCACTGAACAACAGCCTCCACCTTTGTTTTTTGAGACAAGGCCTCACAAAGTTGTTAAGTTGTTCAAGTTGACCTGAAACTTGGACTCCTCATGTTACATCCTCCTTGAATGCGTGGATTACAGCTGTGCTCCACCACACCTGCTAGAAGACATGATCCAAAAAACAAGAGCTATGCAAAACTCAGAATCTAATATTGAAGAAAATAAAAAACTGGCTCCAGATCTCTGATTGTTCAGTACTAAAGCAGCTTCTACACTTCAGTTATTGGAACAACTTTTAAAGTTACAGCTGAAAAAAAGAAACTGTAAAACATTATGGGGATTTGAAGAGGCATTTCATCAATAAAACAGAAACAGTGCCCAGAAAAAGGATTGTGTTCCAGTGTGTGAGGGAAAGAGAGAGTATAAGAAAATTAGAGCCAAACTCAGGCTTCTTAAAGTTCTTATCAGCAAATGAATTTTTTAAAAATATCAACCTTATACAATGAAAACTATAAAACATTATTGGAAGAAATTAAACAAAGAATGAATTAGAAAATACTGCATGTTCATATATTAGAAGGTTGAACATTATTAAATTAACATTACTTTACAAACTGACTTAGAGATTCAACATAATTTTTATTACAATTTCAGATGGACCATTTGTGGAAACTGACAAACTGATTCTAAAATCCATATAGATTTACAAGGCAACAGTGATATACCACATCACCCAAGTAAGAATAGGTATTTTGATAGGACCAAAATAACAAGTGTGAGCTAGGATGTGGAGGAAAGGGAACACTTTCATATCACTGGTGGAAATACAAATTGGGATAGTCATGGAAAATAGAATGGAGGTTCTTAAAAAACTAAAAATAGGTCTACCATATAATCCAACAATTTCATTCCTAGTATATATTGAAAGCAAATGAAGTCAGTATATGTCTACAAGACATTTACACTCCTGTGTCTGTTGCAGTAGTGTTCACAAGTGTCAAGCAATAAAAACCACCTGTCTCCATCAGCTGATGAATGGAGGAAATGTGATGCATAAATATGATGCAGCACTACTCAGCCTTCCAGACTTTCCTTGGACTCTTTCTCCCCTGGCCCCTTGCTGTGAGCGGCTCTCCTCTAGCAGGCCTCTGTACCATACCATCCTGCCTTAGAGACAGCTGTGGCCTGAAACATAAGCCCAAATCAACCTTTCCTCCTTTGAGTTGTGAGTGTTTGCTATTTTCTCTCAAGGTTCCCATTTATGTAGCCAACATCTAAAGAAAACTTTTTTATCCTTCCACTTTCTCTTTGTGAGACAGACTATGTGGAAGTGGACTGGGTCTTATTTGTGCCAAAATCATTATAAACACCAACAACAAATTAATTTTGTTTATGTTTAATTTCAATGAGTTTATCATGACACTTAAGTTCCAGATGAAGGAAAAGCTTTATGTTATTGTTAAAAACTTAACAATTTGATTCCAATTTATCCCTCCAGTTTGCCTTTCATTATTCACATGTTGCACTATTTTACTAGATCATAAGAAGATATTTTCTGTGACAATACCTCCCCAAGCCCAGAGCTGCTCTATTTTTGTTCATTGGAATTGTATTTGGTAACTTTTTTACTATGAAATTTTTCTTTACTGTTTAATTTATATAGCATCTTTCTAACCTGAAAATTTTATCTCACATATGATTTAGTTTTCTTTTATATATTTTAAAATCCCATTTTACCATGTTCTATACTTATTTTTATGTATCTCCAAACAGAGCAGCAATACCTTGTGTGGAGAAAGGATGTTATTCATCTTGATTACCCCAAGAACACTGCCAAGAGTTACACTTAAGGGATGTTCTAATAAATATTTGTTCAAAAGATTAGAAATAATATTAATGATATATGACAAAAAGCTAACTCAGTCAATTCAATACATTCTGTTAAGTGTTACTTCATGTGAAATATACTCAGTACCGTGAAGATTGTCGTAAACCTTCATTTTAGCTGGACATGGTGGTGCAAATCTGTAGCACAGACAATCTGGGAAACTAAGGCAGGAAGAAGGAAATTCTGAGCTCAAATTGGGCAACTTAATAAGATCGTATCTCAAAATATAAAATGAAAAAAAAAGGTAAGGTTGATGTTTAGTAATAAGGCTCTAGGTAGTATTCTTAGTGATATAAATGTGTGTGTGTGCATGTTTGTGTCTATCTTGTCTAATCTAGTTAAGTAAAAACTTACAGTGGAATTCAAAGTATATTATGAAGAATTTCATAAAAATAATATGAGGAAAATCCTATGTGAGCTAAAGTGAGAGTGTAATTAAGTGGAAACAAACAGATTTAATTAAGGAAATTGATTTATAGGAAATTAAAGGAAAAATCTGTATGTAAAGGAATGTCAGATTTGTACCTCACTTATATCTATGATGGGAGAGAAACAGGTTTGAACAAGAACTCTACTGTGGAGCAACAGAGGTAGAATAGGATATTAATACAAGTAATTTCTACTAAGATTATCAATAAATGGGGAGAAAGCACAAGCTTTTGCTGAAAGGTGGAAGCTTGTTGATCTGCAGTCATCGAAAAAGCTGTCTACTTGTGATGTCATCTGCTTCTAGAAGCTTGAGACCTGCTATGAAATCTTATTATTACATCACACTTGGGTTGGTTTTTCCAGTACTCCTGAGAGTGTGTAACTTGACAAGACTCACATGAATCTAGGAGGCCTTTAAAAAAAAATTTTGATGGTGTTGTATATAGTTAGCAGTACATCATAAAGTCTTTCCTGGCCAGGTAATATATATATTTTTTTCTAAAAATCTGATGTATATTTGATTGGTTGGTTGAAAGAGAGGTAAGATTTATCTGTCAGTGAAGCCCACACCAGTATACTTGATAATGTGTTCAGAACTAATTTTTATGCATAGCCAGTCATAGCATCAAGTTTTTTCATAAAGCAACGTAATATCCACTTTTCCAGGAATGGAAGATTTAAAGACACTAGCTGGTACAGAATCACAAAGACTATTTCAAAAGTTTTAATTTATATCTCCTACTTAAATAAGTTTATATTTTATAAGGGCCAAAGGTAATAGGTTTAGTTAAGACCAATTTCTTGACAAATGTTTCTTCTAAAATCCTTTTTATGTTTAATTTTGTATTTTCTACTTTTCCTGATAATTAAAGATGGCAAAAGGTATACTTTTTTTAATTGATGAGAATTTTTCTGAGTAAGTGGTATATTTCAACTGAAAAATGACTTTCTTCCTTTGATTCAATCTATAATAAAATGTCAAAGTGGGCCATCATCTCAGTTATTAATTCCTTTGTCTCTGTCGTGGTGTTAATATGTCTAGAAGGTACTTACTATATCCATCTAACATATGTATAAGAACCAAAAAATTACATGGCCATAAAAATATATAACTATCCTACTGTGATATGCATATTTTTTCATTCATAATTCCTAGGTATAATTTCTTCCCAAGATAAGTTATAGCATCTAGAATTTCTCTTCTCTGGGGAAGAAAGTTTACTTGTCCTACTTATATGCCACCGGTCAGGTGGTAGATGATACCACCCTCCTCTCTACAGGGATGTCCTGTCCCACTGTATGGGGGAAGGTTGAGTAGAGAGAGTAGGAAGAATGCTGCAGTGGTCGGGTCTGTTGAGGTGAGTGCTCCTCATTACGATTAGACCACACCCTATTTGTACAATCACGTGTTCACATAGTTGCCTCCATGTCCTCATAGCCGGCTCTGGTGTTTGCCTAAGTTCCAAGTTGTCAATATGGCATTTAATGTACAGGTGCAAATTCTCAATGATGAGTGTGAAAATAATCTATACTTAAAGTATTAATAAAATCAATTGAAAAAAAGTATGGTATTTAAGCACTTTTTCTCTGTGGGTATTGACATGGCTTTTTATATTTTTGCATAGCAATTATTTTTTAATATTTTCTTATATAATAAATTGACAAAACATACTGACAACTACTACATATGAAAGTGCCCATATATAATAATATACTTTTTATTACAAAATAATTTTTATAGTCTTCAAACAAGGGCTTCCTAGTTCAAAGGGTTTAATTTTCATGTATCCCAGGCATAAAATTCTATTCCAGTAATTGTAAGAGATTAATGTAAAGAGGATTTTATTTATTTTTTAAAAATTGATTTTAATGGTGCATTTTATATACACACTGTGATCACAATTGACATTGAGAATATGTACCAGTACAAGGCACAACTTAATTCTCATTTTTAATAGGATTTTAAATGTATTCAGATCTGAAGCTTCTAAATTTATTTTGAAAGAAATAAACTTATTTTTAAAGACACGTAATTGACTTGTGAACACTATAGAAAGACGCTGAGACTATCCTATTTCTTGCCTTGAAGGTTCTGAAGACAAGTGAGGGCTCAATTCCAAAACCAACTTTTAAATAAGTACCATCACAGGGCCTGGGACACTGGGACTTAGCTAGGGCTCTCTAAGGAACAATTATCCACACCGTGGGCAAGGACCCTTAGGAGGTGACTTTAACAGGAATAAATTGAGTGTAGACTTAGGAACACAGGTGGAGTATCCTTTATGTGAAGTGCATGGGGAGGAAATCTCTCCGACTGCAGAGTTTTTGTACAGTTTTGGAGTATTGTTATACACATAGTTACGTATCTTGCGATGGTCACTAGCAAACATAAAATTATTTTATGTTTCATATACACTTGGCACATAGCTTGGGACTAACTTCATACAATATTTTTCAATAATTTTGTGCACGAGGGGCACGAATTTAGTTCATGTGCTACCATATCTACCTCGGGAACACAATGGCCCAAGTTCAATCCCTAGTACTGTTCAAAAAAAAAGTGGGAATAATTTTGTACATGAAGCAAAACTTTATAGCGTGGATTCAACTGTATTCAAAAAGGTGTCAGATTGGCATTTTGAATTTTTATTTTCATAGTGGGAAATACTAGGATCATGTGACCTGGAATTAAATTAGTTAAGACTCTCTAAAGAGATGAAGTTCTTGTGAAGTATTGTCAAGGAAAACGATACTGTATCTGCCACACATCATCAAGGAAAACGATACTCTATCTTCCAAGATCTAGGCTGTCCCATTTGTGTCCCCTGAGACTTTTCTCAGAGATTTTTAGAGATGTGGCCGGTCACGGTGGCGCATGCTCATGATCTCAACACTAACATGCTGAGGACAAAAGAGCACAAGTAGGAGCCCAGCCTGGGCAGGTTGACAGCCTAGAGACCTAGAAAGACCCTATCTAGCATGATAAAAAAAATGTCAGAGGCTGTTACTCAGTAGGAAGGCCTTGGATTCAGTCCTCAGTGAGAGAGAGAAAGACAGAGAAAGAGGATTCATACAGTCAATTTTCTTTCTTACAAAAATTAATGGCATTGGGTTCCAGGATTTAGCTCAGGATTTAGCTTGTTTTGGCATCTTCCTTGCAAGTACAAGGTCCCTAGTTCAATCCCTGGTAGCCATATACAACAATGTCAGCTGTGGTGACAACACCCACCAGCAATCACTACCACCTACCA
>PVIR01026744.1:0-23583 GCA_004026965.1 Petromus typicus | reverse complement strand
ACATAATGAACACAAGCAAAAGGATTAAAATAGAAAACAAAAGAGCAATACAGAAAAACCAACAAACTAAAAGTTAGTTCTATGAAAAAAATTACTAAAAGTAATAAAACTGTAGCAAGAATAGCCAAGAGAAAAACACATACTATATTAGAAGTAAAAAACATGGCAGGATACAGATTTGATTGATAATACAAAGAGCGGATATTATACACAGCTTTAGACTAACAAATTGAAATAGGAAAGTTGACTTACTATATAGTAAATTCAGGGCCAGCCTGAACTACAAAGTGAGACCCTATCTCAAAAAATAAAGTAAAACAAAGAGCACTATTATTCCTAAACAGCCATGCAAATGTTATTATCAAAATATTAGCAAAGAAAATCTGAAACATTTATATCCTGACCAAATAGGGATTACCCAAGGAATACAAGATGAATGTCAAAAAATGAGTCAAAGTCTGATATAGTGGTGCACACCTACAGTTGCAACACCTGGGAGGTTAAGGCAGGAGGACTGTCAGTTTGAACATAGCCTTGGCAACTTAGTGAGATCCTGTTTCAAAATTTAAAGAAAAAATTTAAAAGAGCTGGAGCAGTAGCTTAGTACTAAGGCCCCGGGTTCAATCTCCCGTACTGGCCCTCAATCAATATTAATAGACTAGAGAGAAAATCAATGGTCAGCTTAAGAAATTAGGGAAAGAAAAGTTGATACAAATCATTACTCACGAGCATGATTTAAAAAAAAAAAAACTGAGGAGGTGTTGTATACGTTCTAATAAAATGCTGAGCACTTTCCCTATAAGTATTCCCTGGGAAGTAAACAAGGATGTCCACTTTTACTATTTCTATCCCACTTTTTATGGTTGGTCCTAGTGCAATGGATCAAGAAAATAAAAGACAAAATCAACCCATGACACAAGTGGGGACCTAAAAATCCAAAGCACTTTTCAGAAAAACCACTGGAACTAATCAGCAAGTTGGTAGGATAGTTAGATGAATATCAAAACTCAACCAATAAATAAACCCAATAAACTATCTGCAAGCCATTGACAAGTGAAATTAATAGATCATTTTTATGTAGGATCAAGAATCCTCAAATCCTTCAGAGTGACTTTTACAAGAAATCTATACTGAAAACTACAAAAGATAGATGAAGGAAATCGAAGAAGACCAAAATAGGGGGATAGACTGTGTGCATACATCAGGAAACCGCACGTGGTGAAGATGTTAGTCCTCCATAAATTTACTTAGAAAAATTGAGTAGAGGAAGTCCATCCCTGACTAAATCTCAGCAGACTGCGGGAGAAACTGTCAAGCTAGCTCTAAAATTTATGTAGAGATGTACATCTTGGAGACACAAAAAACCGTATGATTAATACCCCCTGATTTCATAGCTGAACCTGAAGTTACGGTTAGACTCTGTGCACACAGGGAGCCAGTATAAAACAGACTCAGATCCACAGGTGAAAGAAACTTAAAAAACAAATGCTGACTGCTCTCTCTTCTCGTTTATAATGTTCACTTGAGCTGAACCCTTGGGAGTGCAAAGCTGGAAATGTGCCCGTTGTCACCAGGATGTCCCTGTCCCCTCCCAGGCCCAGCTGCCCACAGCCTTTTCTCAGGACTGCCTGCAGTGGCTGTGTCTTTCCTCCCACCCCCAGTGAAGGCTTTGGCCCCATCCCATCGGTGTCATCTTGTCCCACCACTCAGCCTACCCTCCCATACTCTCGGTACACTGTGGCCTCCTGCTCGTCCAGTCCCTGCATGATGTCAGCAGCTTCGGGATTTCATAACTACAAGTCCCCTCGCCTGGCCTGGCCCTGCTGGTCCATCCCTTCACCCTGCTGTTAGTTTGCTTGTTAGTTTTAATACCATGACTTCATCACAATCCCTCCAAGAGCAACAAGGTCAAGGGCACCCCCTTGATCGTGGTTCTGGTGCATCTGTGTCTGGCGTTTTCCACTTGCCTCAGTTTCCTTCCTGTGCTCTCTGAGGGGGTCCTCTGTGTTTCACCTTTTTCAGATGATGAGTTCCTGGGGGACAAGGGCTACCGTGGCAGGTCTGTCGCTATGCACCGTGCCCAGTGCTCAGCATGGAGCTGGCTTAGAGGGCAAGGCCCTGGCACCTGGGCTCAATGCTGAGCAAACCCAGGCCCTGTCTGACATCAGTGGTCCAGCTCTAAGGGGCCTCCACAATTAAGGACCAGCCCCTTGGCTACACTTGGTTCTACCTTTCTTTCTTTGTTCAGCCTTATTCTTTATCAATTATTCATCTGGTCACCTGTCCATCCAGTGGACACATCTTTTTCCCATTCCTGGATGATAGCAGTGACAGGGTGGCTGGCTCCATGTCCTTGGGCAGCTCTAAGAGAGAAAAGGCACTGAGCAGGCAAACAACACATGACTAAATAATGAGGAATCAAAGCCCAGGGCTATAGGAGGCTGCTCGGAGCTTCATGGCGACCTTGGGACTCAGACAGGACACTTGTGCCCAAGAAAAACTGAGAACAAGACGCATCTGTGGCCCTGCAGGAGGGAGGAGCAATGCCTTTAGCCTCAGAGGCTGCTCCCCACCAAGTCCTGACCTCCACCATTCTGGCAAGGAGGGCTTTCCACCTCCCCTCCCAGGCCCGGCTCTGAGCAGACAGGGCTCTCCCTGGAGGTCACCCAGCCAGAGAGATGCCAAAAGGAAGGAGCCCAGCGCCCTGGAGGGCAGCTATGCCTAGGACAGCAAGGGCCTCCCCAGAGTGTGAGCTTCTCCAGGACCAGGGTCACAGCTGCATGTCTGTGGCCTCGGCTGGCGTCCCTCGCATGCCAGCAGCAGCAGGTTCTGGGACAAGCCCTGATCCCCATCTATCTAGACTGGGTTATTTGTCATGGGCCCCAGATGCTGTCAGCAGATAGGCTGCCCACCTGTCCCCTGCAGCACACAGATATCCCCATTGGGCCACTGAGCAGGCAAAGAAATGTCTGTCCGCAAGGGAAATGAAACCCAGGCTGTTACTAGGCTGCTCCGAGCTTATGGCGATCTTGGGGCTCAGACAGGGCTGCTGAGAAAAGGGTGTCCAGCTATTTCCTGGGACTAGGATGATGGGGTTGACCTCAGAGCACCCTGCTTGTAAAACCACACTCCTTTCTTTTTTTTGAGACAGGGTCTCACTTTGTGGTTCAGGCTGGCCCTGAGCTCAGCCTCAAACTCACATCACAATCCTCCTGCCTCTGCCTCCCTAGTGCTGGGATTACAGGCGTGAGCCACCATGCCCGGCACTGTGGTATGTGGTACTCGTTCCTGCTGGGATGAGTCTCCACACCCAGTATTGTTATGTGGTTTCAGGAATCGAACCCAGGTCCTTGTGCTTGCAAGACAGGCGCCAGAACCACTGGGCTAAATCCCTGGCCCCGCACTCCTTTCTATATGAGGGCTGGCAGGTGGCAATCCTCCCCCCAGCTCCTGAGTCCACTGGGCCCCGTGTCCCCAGTCTCCCTCAGGGTCTCCCTGCTCCTGAGGGCTCAGGGCATCAGAGGCACGCACCTTCATTGGCTTCTCTGGGCTAATTAACTTCCCAGGTTTTTCTTCTTTCCATTTTTAACCTTCCCCACTTTCCACGCTGAGCAACGCATTGTTCTTCCCTTGAGAGGAAAAAACCCACTTGTATCTAATATTTTCAAGTTTGCTATCGAATACTCTGCTATAATCATTTTTGTCTAGCATAGCTATAATACTTTTATTTTAGTAAAAAATAAGATATAAAAGGAATTTTCTGAGGGTGTTTTACAAAAATACAGGGGCAAAATGTTCTTCACTGAACACTGTCCATCGGGTAGAAAAGATTTTGGCAGTTTATCTTTTCAATAGAAATTGTCTGTAAAACTTGAATTTTTTTTTCAGTACTGTAGACTAGACTAGACCCAAGACCTTTTGTACACTGAGCAACAGTCCTAGCTCTCTCTCCCTTTATTTTTTAATTTTGAGACAGAGTCTTGCTAATTTGCTCAGCCTTGGCTCAAACTTGTGAACTTCCTGCCTCAACGTTCTGAGAGTGTTGATTACAGGAATGTGCCCTCACACCTGGCTGAATGTTTTAACAATGTGCACGGAGGGAGGTGTGTGTGTGGGAGTGTTTTAAATAATTTAAAAAAAAAAAACGACAAGATGATTAGTATCCCCTCCCTGTTCCTCTGTTCCCCCTCCCTCAGGCTCCCTTGCAATTCTGGGGTGGGGTGACCTCAGGTCTAGCCACAGGTGACCCAAGTCGGGGAGGAGGAAGAGAGTTAGTAAGAGGTCCACAGCGGGAGGCCCGGGCCCGGCAACAACGTGGGAAAAGCAGGTGGGGAGTTCAGGGGTTAGGAGGAGGAGACGGCCCGGAAGCCGGAGCTGGTCTGTTTGGTGGTCAAGCAGCGCCGCCTGGTGGTCTTTGCTGGTGAGACCGGGAGGGAGAATCGGGGAGGTCTCCCCGTACATCCTGTGAGGTGGGACTAGTGGGCTTTGAACCCCGGGAGTTTAGGGAACCTGGAAATTTTAGGGTCACATGAATGAGTGACGGAAAAATGAGCAGTTCCACTGAGGCTCTGCAATAGAAGAGTCTTGTGTGTGGAGAGCGGATCCGTGGGCATCTGCCCAGGCGCCTGAGTCCGGAGCTCCATGCGTCCTGCCACACTAGGGCTCCACGGGGACCTGCCACTGGCGGGGAGGAGCTCGCAATGCGCTGTGTCCAGGCGGCTCCTCTCTGCACCTGCCCCCTGTCCTCTGATCCTCAGTGGGTCCTCTAGTCCACTAGGTCAGGCTGGGGCAGTGGGGGAGGCTGGTCTCTCCTACAAGCGCCCAAAAGCAGTGGCGTAGTTGGGGGCAGGGGGAGGGGGTGACGGAGGGGACGCTTCCCCACCCCCGCAGCATATTTTTTTTGGCATCACTGGCCAAAAAGAAAATCATATTGTCATAATTTAGTCCATTTTAACACACTGAAGTTACGTCGGAGGGCGGCATGCCACAGGCCTGCAGTGGAGTGCGGGAAGTTGAAGGCTTACCACGAACTATGTGAAATCTAATTTTGCGGCTGCGGGGGGCGGAAGTGTGCGACAACCCGGTGGTCCCCTGCTGGCTCGGCTCCCTCAGCGCCCTCTCTAGAATCGCCCGCAGCTTTTCCCGCGGCCCGCTCTGCCGTCCCATTAAGTAGTAAAGGATGGGCCTGGAGGTGCTGTCAATGCAGGCCAGGAAGGTGGCCATGGGGAGGGACATGGGCATCAGGAAGCTCAGGATTGGCCTCAGACTCCAATAGAGGACGAAAGGCAGGCGACAGATGAGGACCAGGGACCCTGATGTGCGGACAACGCGGTAGAACTTCGGAAACTGGCGCGCGGAGCAGCAGCTCAGCCAGAAGAGGGTCATACTCGACCCACAGATGGTGGTCAGGAGGGTCGCCAGCCAGGCGATGGTGGCAGCGTGGTACCGGAAGCAGGCCAGGCGGAAGCCTTCGTGCAGCATGCCACAGGCCCTGGCGGTCGTTACCACAGCCGCTACGGTCATCAGCCAGACCAGGACACAGATGATAATTGAGATCCACTTGGGCCGGGTGCATTTGCAGCAGGAGGAGGGGAAGCTGTAGGAGATGCAGCACGCGGTGCAGAAGACGGCCTGCAGCCAGAGCCCCGCTGCGAACCACAGGAAGGTGACCACGAAGAAAATCGTGCTCTGGGAGGTGCCCAGCAGCACGTGGCTGATGCAGAAGCCTGCCTGGCAGGAAAGGAACAGGAAGTCGGCGGCGGCCAGGTTCAGTAGGTAGGTGTTGAGGACGCCCTTGCTGATGTGGAAGCCCAGGTGCCAGAGCACAAGCAAGTTGCCCAGCACCCCCAGGAGGGAGATAATCAGCGTGCAGTAGATGATGGTTTTGCTGAAGTCACCCAAGAAGTTTGGGAGGTGGAACATGTTGAGCATGTCGAAGCCGAACACGTTGAAGCCGAGCATCTTGGCTGGCCCAGAGGTACAGGAAGGACCCTGTAGGGGTGACAGGTGTCATGTGGAGTGTTGTCCTGGTGCAGCTGTGCATCTCCCTCCCAACTCTGCGGCTTTGGCCACACATTCCTAATTCGAGTCACACCTGCAGGGGGCATCCCAACTTCTGCCTGCTAGGCAGACAAATGTCCCCTCCCTGGTGAGGCACATGCAGAGGGTCACCCACCGTGAGCCCTCTGCCGATAAAGGGGACATATAGGGACCATGTCTTCTTCTCTCTTACTAGGGACCCCACATGGGGCTCCCACATGGAGGCCTGGAGCATGCTCTTGCTAAGTCCCCCCACTCCAGAGGGTCTCAGACTGACAGTGCCCAGTGCTGAGCCCCAGAGTACGCTGCCCTACGGGGGGCAGAGCTTTTGGGGCCTCCAGGGGAGGAGTGAAATTGTAGTGGTGAGACCGAGAGGTGGAGGAGACCCCCTGCCCCCCTCTCAGGGATCACAGAGCACCAACAGCTCAGAAGTCACTCTGAAAGCTCAGATCAAGTGCAAGGGCTTTGGTGACCAGCTGCAGGACCTTGGGGTCCTCACGAGTACAAGAGGACATGAGTGTGTGTGGCCAGCTAGTACCCGAGGAGTGAGCCTGCTTGTGCCCTCCCCCAGAATGCCCTCAGCAAGAGGGAGTGCCCAGGGCTGTCCCTCCCTGTTCCTGTCACTGCACCCACCCTGGTCCCTGTTCCAGCCCTGGGAACATGTGGCTGGAGGCATCAATACCCAGGCTGTGGGCTCTGGGGGTACCAGGGTAGGGGAGCAGTGGGGGAGAAACAAAGACAGAGGGAGAGACAGAGACAGAGACAAAAAGAGCAACAGATAGAGGGACAGGCAAAGAGATACAGAGAGAAAGGAGAGAGAAGTAGAGAGTCAGAGACAGACATGGAGAAGCAAAGACACAGGGACAAAGAGACAGAAAATCTGATGTGAACTCAGCCTGCTCCTTGGCATACCTTGGCATGGATTTTTCCCCCACCTGGACCACCCTGGTCACCTCTCCACTCACCCAGGCGCACCCTTCTTACACCTCTGCTTCCTCTCATAGGCTTGGATCTTCTATAGCCCCCCATCTCCTTCTGGCCACCCCACCTTATACCATGCATCCTCCCTCAGCACCCTCGAAGGGACAGTGCCTGACTCCCAAGATGATGTCAAGGTCCGAGCGCAGGACCTGGGAGTTCAGGACCCGGCTGCTCCCTGAGAGGTGGTGACACAGGGTAAGAACCTGTCCCTCTCTGGCCTCGGTTTCTTTGAACTTCACCTAGGGAAACTGCACATTTAATTGCTGGGGTCAAAGGTAGCACAGAGTGGGGCTGTGGGGGAGGCCCCCTTCCTGAGTGAGATGCTGAGGGGTGGCACAGAGATGGTTCTAAGATGAGATACCATCATTGTTATCCAAATGCCTGGCGTTATCCACAGACCCAGAGCTGGCCTCAGCCTCTACCTCATTGCCCCCTCCTCAACCTCCCTTAAGAACCCTCCAGGGGGGCCGGGGAGTTAGCTCAGTGGTTCCGGCGCCTGTCTTGCAAGCGCAAGGACCCGGGTTCGATTCCCCGGTAACCACATAACAATACTGGGTGTGGAGACCCACACCCAGCAGCAACCAGTACCACATACCACAGCGATGGGCGTGGTGGCTCACGCCTGTAATCCCAGCACTCGGGAGGCAGAGGCAGGAGGATTGTGATGTGAGTTTGAGGCTGAGCTGAGGGCCAGCCTGAACCACAAAGCGAGACCCTGTCTCAAAAAACCTAAAAAAAAAAAAAAAAAAGAACCCTCCAGGGCCAGGGATTTAGCTCAGTGGTTCCAGCACAAGGACCCGGGTTCGATCCCCGATAACCACATACCATACTGGGCGTGGAGACTCACGCCCAGCAGCAACCAGTACCACATACCACAGTGCCGGGCGTGGTGGCTCACGCCTGTAATCCCAGCACTCGGGAGGCAGAGGCAGGAGGATTGCTGCAATGTGAGTTTGAGGCTGAGCTCAGGGCCAGCCTGAACCACAAAGCGAGACCCAGTCTCAAAAAACAAACAAACAAACAAACAAACAAACAAACAAATAAACAACTTGACTGGCAAAAAGAACCCTCCAGCCTGGAGCACCTCTGAAAGCTGGGCCTGGGAAAGAGAGCCGTAGAGGGTGGGGGAGGGGTTGCTCCTCACAGGGCAGGGGGGTGGGGAGAGCAGGTGGAGGAGTGAGTCTCTTTACCTGCTGATCACCTGCTGACCGCAGCTGTCTTCAGCTCTTGTGGGCCACACTCCCTGCCTGGAGACTCCTCCCAGGCCCTAAATCCTCTTGTGTCCTCTGGGAGCTGACTGGCTGGACTTAGGATGCCCACCCAGTTCCTGAGAAGGAGGAGGGTGTAGTGGCCCTTCGCAGCCATCTTTGGAGTGAGCTCAAATGGGCTGTGTGTGTGGGCGGTCCCTTCCCTCCTCCTGGCCACTGGAGAAGGGAAATGGAGGACCAGCACGTGAGTGGTTTCAGGACAGCCCAGTCTTCATGTGTTAGGAGGATGGCCCCAGGGTGCCATGAGCCAGGGAGAAGCAGACACAGCCAGGACTGCAAGAGCACCACTGACCCAGGGACTTACTGGCAAAAGTGTGGTTCTGGGCAGCAGCAAGAGCAGTGGATGTTTCTAACTTGGGTCAGAAGGGGGCCTAATGATAGCGATAGTTTACAACAAACATGACGTCATCTTATGGGAATGTGTCTGATTTATCTTAAGATAATATCAAAGACTCAGGCTCATCCCTGGAGCTAGGAGCCTGTCATAAAGCTCCACGTACCACCCTTATGGCTTAGTATGTTATAGTTGGCCAGGAAAATATGCAGGGAAACCCGATTAGGGTTTTTCTGAGGCAATCACAGGAATTACTCAGGACGGCTGCTGTCATATGCGGCCAGATCTGTATACCCCACATTTTGTGGTGGGCTCTTAGAATCCCCTGCAGCCTTCTCCTCTGTGATGAGCCCATGAGGAGCCTTAAAACTATGTGGGGAGATGCTACAAGGTCACTTGTCCAGCAGGAAGCAGCATCCAAGGCAACAAACCAACTTGGGATAACTGTTGGTTCTCCAGAGCCGTTAGATATTTTTGGTATAACACCAGACCAGCACATGTGTCGATAGAGACCTGTCCACTCTTTAAGACATCGTGTACTGGGCCGGGGATTTAACTCAGTGGTTCTAGTGTCTGCCTTGCAAGTGCAAGGTCTGCAGTTCCATCCCTGGTATCACATTCTACAATGCCAGGTGTGGTGTCTCATGCCTGTAATCCCAGCACTTGGGAGGCAGAGGCAGGAGGATTATTGTGAGTTCAAAGTTAGCCTGGGATACATAGTGAGCTCCAGCCTGAACTACAAAAGCAAGACCCTGTCTTAAAAAAAAAAAGACATGGTATACTGTCACACTGACTACCTGGTATCTAGACATGGGTCTGGGGAAATTGAGATCAGCACCCTTGGTATAGTTAGCTCATTCCTACTACAGTGCTGGCTGACTCCAAAGGTCATGCTTGGAGCCAACCACATGCCCCAGGCATCCATCCCAAGTATGTTCAAGTCTCCCATTAAGTGAGTGCTCAGTGTCTTTGCCCCTGAATTAGCATAATTCCACACAGGCTCTTCCATGGGGGCCTAGGTAAATGGGATACACTGAAACTGGTTATGTCTCTGGCCTTTGGAGTCTTGGCTTCCCCCAGGCCTCCAATATATATTTATTAGAACCTTTCTGACTTGTACTTGGAGAGGAGATACCTACCTGAAATAGTCCAGACGAAATGGAAAAAGCTGTTCAGATATGTAGGTGCCAAGCATATGTATCAGTCCATGCTTTCTAAAGAAACAGATTTAATGCACGATATATAAATATATAAGAATTTACAAATTTAGAAGAATTTGTATAAGACTGACTTACAATGGCCTCCGACAGAGGTGAGTGTGGAAGAGTGCAAAAGGCCGGTCTGCGTGCTGGAAATCTGAAGGATCCAGCTGAAGGTCTGGAGCTCACTATAGCATCCTGTGTGAATCCATATCAGGAGGGCCAAGGGTCTACAATGAAAGGATGGGATCCAAGGCATGACATCTGGGTACAGATGAAGACCAAAGGTCCTCGGCGGAAACAGAAATGAGCCTTCCTTCTTTGTTTCCCTTTTATACCATTCAAATGACAACCCTCCCAGCGTGGGACTAGGTCTTCCTGAAATCCTCTCAGCCACACCCACAACTTTGCTGATTCAGGGACACTTCTTAGTCAAGCTGACCAATCAGCTCACTTTCACAATGTGGCACACCCACATTAGAGATGGGTTTGTTGCAAGAGAACTGTGGTTTTAGGAGCAACAAAGGAGACTATAGGCTTAGTGGAAGTCCCAAACTATGGAATGTTTGATAGGAGCTTCTGTCCAGGAAGACAACACAAGGGGCAGCACAGCAAGAGACTGAGAAGATAGGCCGATGGCAGAGACCTGAGGGATTTCCTTTAGCTCACTAAAGGAATGTGGCCCAGAGTCCAACATGATCAACGCTGAGTAAGGAGGGCTGGAGCTTCTCCATACTGTGGTGAGGAACCACTCACTGATCCCTTCAGGAGATAAGACCCCGGTGTATCAGCAGCACTACTTGGTTGCACAGCTGGGACCCAATGGCTTTTGGGCAGGACTGGAGCCCCAGGCACCCATAAAGAGCAGGCTTGCCTAGTAGGGCCAACATCTTCTGCTCTTTTTCCTCTCCAGCAGCCCTACTACATTCAAGTTACATGGACCACCAGTGGGCCGAGAGACTGTGCGTCCTGCCCCCTAGGGGGGTCAGAGTCGGTGTGAACTTGTTCTTGCACTATGCCTGCAATCAGACCGTTCTCACATGACAGGACCTCTGTGAGGAGACTTACACGGATCCAGGACCTTGGGCTTCGTTGCCCGAACAGCCACCCTGTCACACGTGGATGAGTGAGCCATCATCTCATTACATTCCCCACTGATTTCATCTCTACCAGTTGGCATGATGCCACCAATGCAGTGGCCACGGCGGTAGGGGATGAGAACACTGTGGTCCTCACCCACTGTGCTGTGACAGATAGGAGGGTGTGTAGGTGTCCCAAGGGGTGTCGGCTGCCTTCCCTTCTGTGTGAACATCAACTGGTCTTATAAGTCCAGCTTTAAAGGAGGGTTGAGAAGATAGAAGCCAGAACAGAGCCTGGAGTCACAGACCTGGAGGAGGACATGCCTACTTGGACCTGGGCCATGTCAGCCTTTGTAGTGTGGCCAGGAGGGGACATCTTACTTAATTTCCTTGAGGGGACATTCTTCATGCCCCATTTGCCTCTGTAATTAGGACCCTGTGGGCAGGTTAAACAAATCCCAGATCCTTTTAATTCTTATATGTTCTGATACTTGCATATATTTCTGGCTGCCTGTTCTACCTGGGGCAGTGTCGCTGTATCCTGTGGTCCCTTCTCCATCAGGCAAGGTCCCAAGCTGCTTCTCCTGCATTATGAAGTTTACTGCCTAGACTTGGAGTCTAACTCTTCCCTCAGAGGTTGGTAATGTCTTTCCTAGTAGAACATCCATCTCCATATTGTCCTCAGGGACCAGATCAGCACTAAATGTGGAGTAGAGGGTTCCTCTCTCAACTCTAAATCCAATAATTCATGTTTTACTTTGCTGCTCTCACTCTCTTCCTATGACAGGGCTGCAGAATAAACTCTGGGGTGCTGTGATCAGTGTGCAGTCAGCGCCACAATTTACTCGGGCAGTATTCTTCCTCTTGTTCTTGGAAGTCAGACAGACTGAGTTACATGCCAGGCCTCTGGCCATTCCCAGGACTCTAACTCTGTGGCGACCTTGGCCTAACCTTTCATTACATGGCCCGGGTTGGGGGAGTCCACTTGGACT
This sequence comes from Petromus typicus, assembly GCA_004026965.1. Lineage (NCBI taxonomy): Eukaryota > Metazoa > Chordata > Mammalia > Rodentia > Petromuridae > Petromus > Petromus typicus. The sequence continues at coordinate 11,691 of PVIR01026744.1, read as the reverse complement.
CGCTGGCAATACCAAAGCATGGGAATTCCTGCTCTTCCCTCACAAGATGGCCCAGAATGCCTAGGAATTCCTCTGTCTTTCTCTGGGTGCCAGCACAAAGCCAATCACACCCCTCCTGCTTTCTAGTTATCTTACTGTTTGTTTCTCTTGTCGGCCGGCTTTGTGACAAGTGGTCCCTTGTCTGGGTGGCTCAGCGGTGGCCCCACCCACTCACAGATATCCTGAGGGGAGAGAGAAAAGGCTGCTCTAGGGCATTTCTTAATAATAGTTTGTTTTGCGTTCCAGCCTGAAAATGGCTTTGGGTCCTTGAGTCACCTGTGGCCCTAAGCCCAAATCTAGCAGAGCTCCCTGGGCTTCCTCGATGCCCTCCCATGGGGCTCCTGGCCTGGCAGTGCCCTCATTTGGTCACGATTCTTCCAAGCTCAAAATGATCCAACCTATGAAGAAATGGATTCTACAGGCTGGCTGGCATTATGTGGTCACTGGTTCAGGGCCAGGTGGAAGGGAATAATACTCATCTTCTCTGCTTCATTTCCTGCCCTGTCTCAGGGTCTTACCAGCCAGGCTGTTAGATTCATAGGGTCCTGCCATGCCCACCAGCTCTGCAGCAGTGCAAACCTCAGGAGTTTGTCCATGTATACCAGCGGGTGTACACGAGGCCTTTGCTTTGCATGGCATTAGCGGTGCAGTGCAAAGGTCAAGTTCACGGGCAGGGACCTATCTTTGTCTCTTCAGTTTCGGGCTTATCTTCATCTCCTCTCTCTTCAGGATTCCAGTCCTCTGCATCTCACTGGAATCTTCCAGCTCCACAGAACTGCGAGTCTAACTCCATGCCTTACTTTACCAAATCTCAGCTGGGCTAGAGGTTAGAAGAGAGGTAGAGAGACAGGTATCTTTTTCAGTTTAATTGCCAACAGCAGTGGCCGCCCCTCTGCAGTGGCACAATGCAGGCATTTCCTAATGAAGTGGTGTAAGAGGGACTTAGCAAATGACTGTCCAAACCCAGAGATTTCAGGGAGCCCTAGTACTCATGCAGTAGGGTGCAAGCATTTAACATCTGACCATCCCTTCCATAGAAAATTAGGTAGTCAGCTCATGACTTTCCCCCAAGATGCTTCCTTCCCCTTATCCACTTCTGGATCTCCCAGTTGGCTTCCGGCTTGCTTCAGAACAGCCCCATCCTAGCGCATAGGAGCCGACTCCAAGATGCTTTGAGACCAAAGAAAGAGAGGCAGACAGAGCTGGGGTTGCACAGAGTGAAATTTATTGGGGTCTTACTGGCAGAAGCATTGTCCTGTGAAGCAGCAAGACCAATTGGATGCCTGCAGTTTGAGTCAGAGAGAGGGACATATTTATTAGTCAGGACAAAAGTGATTTCTTTGTGGCTGGAATGTACCTATCTTCAGATAATATTGAAGGACTGGACACATCCCTGCCAAAGGTCTAGTTGCAAAGCTCCATGTATCAACCTTACAGTTTGGTGTGTTATAGTTTGCTGGGAAAATATTCAGGAAACCTGACTGGAGTCTCTCAGGGAGCCATGATGGTTGCAGCTCAAGATGGCCACAGTCATGTCAAGCTGAATTCACAGCTGATGCATGTGATATGCATGTGTGGCTTTTGGGCTCACTTCAAGTGGGCTGTGCAGGGGAGAGAGCAGCCCCGGGACTGTGTCTAGCAGTGGGTGGAACACACTTCCAGCTGATTCACTGATGGGAGGCAGCTCTAAGCATTCTATGGAGGCTCCAGAGACACTTGTGAGCCAGGAGTGATAGTTACAGACCTGGAGGCCGCTCCTGGCCTGATGTCTTCTGGCTGTGTGGCCTTGAGAAAGGACACTAACCGATCTGTGCTTCAGTTTCCTTTCCTCCTCTCTTTGGATGGACCATTAAGAGCAGCTCAGTGTCTGGGTACAGTAGGTGCTGATGTGGGACTGTTACCACAATGAGTCAGGACTTCCTGGGCCGTTCTGCAGAGGTGTCCCACACCTTCCAACTACTTGTTGGCCTGCACAGACCAGGGGTCCCAGCCCTTGATGGGTAATTTTCCAAAGTTTCTTCTGCACCATGATGTAACTAGAAATGCCTTGGTTCCTTGGGGGGTTTTGTTTTGTGATTCCTGACAGGGAATACACAGAGCACTTGTGTTCAACATATTAGGAATCATGTCCACGAAGTGCTGTGGTCCCTAATGTTTCTCAAAGAAATTTGGCTTTGGAGACCATTTCTTTAACACAAATCACCAACCAGTGCTATTTAATGTACCCATTCCACATGGCCTGAAGTTCTAGGCTAAGGCATCCCTCCTGGCTCTCAGAACCAATGCACTTGACTTCCAAATGCCAATCTGGGGCTGGGGATTTAGCTCAGTGGTTCCGCCTTCTGCTTGGCAAGCATATGGTCCCAAGTTTGATCCCCGGTAACCACAATGCCGGGTGTGGTAGCTCACATCTAATCCCAACACTCAGGAGGCAGAGGCAGGAGGATTGCTATGAGTTCGAGGCTGACCTGGGCTACATAGAGAGTTCATGGCCAGTCTGAACTGCAAAGTGGAAAAAAAAAAAGTGCCAATATGCATGGTCCAGTCCTCAGGTGGCCCAGGGTTCCTCACTTGCCACCCTCCTGATGGGTCACTCAGGTGCTGCTGCCCCAGACCATCCTCCAGGACCCCATTTGCCTAGGTATGACATCATCCCTCATCCCCTTCTCCATTTCTCAGAACGCACAGGTCTAGGTGTCTTCCAGCTGCTTTGGGTCACTGGCACCAGGGTGAACCCATAGCCTGGAGCTGTCACCCCAGACACCAAGCTGTGGGGTCCCGTGGGAAGCAGGGGCTCAGTCAGGAGTCTCAAGTAGGGAGGCACCAGCTAGAGAAGCGCTTGTGATTTGCACAGGAAGGGATGGTAGGAACAGGAGTGGGTTGGGATTGGCCGGTGTGAGTGGTTTCTGGGACCTGAGGCCTGGGGGCTGACCCTGGTACCTAGTTCTTCCCTGGGAGGAATGAGGGTAAGACTATGCTGCCCAGAGTCCCGATAGAGGAAGAAATGGCTGTGAGTGTAAGAGTCGACTCTGTGCATGTCTCTCCCTCCGGTCAGTGGTGCCCCGAGGGCCAAGAAGGAGGAAAACAAACACTCAGATGACATAGGAAGGAGGAGCCTGCGATACAGGACTGGGCCAAGGGCCAGCTCTCTCCAACTCCATCTTTCCTGAGTGGCGGTCTCGCTGGGCAGGGGCAGGGGCTATGGGAGCTGACTGCTTCCTCCCCCAACAGAGAGTCCTGACCCCCCTGGGCCAGGGCTCCTGCTGGCCATCTCTGACTCCTGAAGCTGCAGGTTGCCACAAAACTAATGGGACATCCTGCATGCTACACCCATGAGCCAGTGTCCAGTGAGGAGCAGACTCAGCTCCCACTGGTGTTTGTCACAAAAATGACTCCGTATTTTGAAGGAAAATACCGTCATCAAATGAACTGAGTATGACAGAATCTAGAGGCCACACAGAAGCAGCAGGATGACCAAGCAGGGACCCCCACGGCCCATGGGCTATAAGCATCGTCCATGAAGCCTGGGCAGGGTGAGTGGGACCCGGTGTCCAGGCTATAAGACTCTACAGTGGTAACAGAATAATACAGCTCACAATAACACAGACCGAGGCTGACTTCGCCCATCAGGCTGACAGTTCAGCTGTTTTTTCCAACTTCTATGATCAGGAAACAGCTGGGGAGTGAGCAAAGATTCCATAGTGCAAACAGGAGCAGGAAGCAGATGAGGTCCACACTCGCATCTGAGCACGACAGGTGGAAATCGGGCCGGTCCCCGGGCCACTGGCTGCCAGGCCCTGCCCCCTGTCTTTGCAGACACAGGATACAGCCCCCACAGCACTCTCTGCAGGCCTGGGGAGGGACCAGGGTTACAGAGGTGTCCTGGAATGTCTGGCTGACATTCCAGCACTGACATCTTGTTCCCAAGAACTCTGTGCTGCCAGCACAGCCCCAGTGGGTCCCAAGTCTGGAGTGAGTGAGTCAGGTTGGATACTGGCCTGGCCCTCAGGCCTTGTCCTTCTTGGGCCGTGAGCCACCTCAGCTCTGATTTTTCTGTGAGTCCAGGAAGGGGCTGCCTTGGAGCAGTTGGCTTCAGGGCCATGCAGGGTGAAGCTGGGGGCCAGAGCTGACCAGGGCTCCAGGTGGGTCTCTGTTGGCTCTGGGGTCAGAAGATGAGGGGCACCTGAGTTGAGGTGAGCAGGAAATACAGGCGTCAAGGCTGAGCTGGCCTGACCTGGAACATGGTTACCTGGTGCTAATACCCCACTGTCTGCCGGACCTCCAGGGGCTGAGCAGACAGAGTCTATGCCACATGCCTGCTGCCATACCTAGCAAGGGTAGAAAGGGTGGGCTCTTTTCATGGCAATCCTGGAGGAGCCTGCAAGTTTGGGTACCTCTGTTCCATGAGGCCAGATGGGAGGAATTTTGAGCTGCTTTCAGATCCTTGGATGCTGGGAAACATCTCTCAGTGGGGGGTGTCCCAAGGGTTTCAAGCATATCTGTACTTCACATGAGGCAAAGGGGTCTGAGAAGATGGCGCTGGGGGCCCCAGAGTCAACCTCAGTCCAGCAAGATGAGCAGTGTGGACAGGGGGAACAGGGACTGACTTCAGGCACTGACGACTTCTGGATTGTTACGATCTGTTATTGAACCCTGAGACTCAGAGTTCTCATCTGTAAAACAGCGATCCTTTCTCACGTAACTAAAAGGGTTTTGGTGAGACAAATACTTGTGAGATCAGTTTGTGTTTTTTCCTCCTGGTCCTTCCTGGGTCTGACAGAAGTGGGTGTCCAGAGCTAAGAGTAGGATTTATGGACAGCACGCTTCCTTTTTTTGCTATTTCCTCAAAGTGATGATCCTGTGCTGGAGGTGGACCGAGAGGGCCACTCAGGCTCTTGGGTTGCACTGGGAGGAGAAAAGGTCCTTTCTTGGTGAATCCAGTTGCCAGGATTGCTGGATCCAGACTTGCCAAGGATGTAGCCTGGGGCAAAGGCCAGGGTACAGCCCAGCATGGCTGGGGTGGGGTGTACAGGTTGGAGGACTTGATTCCATGGCACTGGGTAGGTAGGTCTGTGACTCAGACTCAGAATGACAAACTACATTATGGCTGAGAGCAAAGGCATGGAGGTTCTTACGGATGTCAGATGGGACCCTTCTCAGGGACCTTAGTCTGAGTTAAGATGCACAGGGACCTGGAGTGTTGTGACAACGAAACGCTGTGGTAAGGTGCTGGCCATGCATTAAAGTGTTTTGCATCTATGAAGTCACTTAACTCTCTTGTTTCACAGATGAGGAAGCAGAGGCCTGGGGAGACTGAGTAACTCGCCCGCAGTGACACGGGGGCAGCAACAGGCTGGGTTCAAGACAGCCTCGGGGGCTCTGACCCCTGCTCTTAGCTACACATGCCATGAGCAGGCTCCTGAGTGGCTCTGGTTTCATCTCTGTGCCCCTTGCCTTCACTAGGGCAGCTCGCTCGCTTGCCTGCCCTACGGAAGCCTACAGGCCAAGGCGCACTGGGGAGCTATCCAGGTGCTGAAGATGTGGGATCCGTCCTACAGGGTGGGGTGGCTGCCAGTGGGCAGGACTGTTTCCACTGTGGCAGGATGCAGAGGCCTTCTCTTCCCAGCAGAGCACTTCTCTGCTTGTGTCCCCTTGGGATCAAGGGACCTGATTGGCTTTTCCAAAGCTCTGGACAAGGTTTGCGTTGTCCAGGCCCCATCTCATAGTCTTGAACAGCAGCCTCATGGGTTTGGGAAAACCCATCTCTGAGCCTCTCCATGTCTCCCTCTGCAAGAAAATGTGAACACTGGGCCGGGGATTTAGCTCAGTGGTTCTGGCGCCTGCCTTGCAAGCACAAGGGCCCGGGTTCGATCCCAGTAATCACATACAACAATGACACCCATCAGCAACCAGTACCACATACCACAGTGCCAGGTGTGGTGGCTCACGCCTGTAATCCCGGCACTGGGGAGGCAGAAGCAGGAGGATTGCTGTGAGTTCAAGGCTGAGCTCTAGGCCAGCCAGAACTGCCAGGTGAGAACTTGTCTCAAAAAAAAAAAAAAAAAAGTGAATATGAAGGAATCTCTGCAGCCATGTGGGTGGAACCACAAGTGCTCCATCCATGACAAGCCTTGCTCCAGGAGCTCATAGAGGAGCAAGATGTCACCATTTTCCTGCTTAAAGCCCCCCGATGATAACATGGGCACAATGATGCTGCTGCCACTGTGGGTAGTGTGGCACATCAGGCTGTGGCACATCAGGCTTTTCATAGCTCTGGAACAGACAACATCTGGAAGGCCCACATTCGTAGCACTTCACAGAAGCCAGGGTGGGCATGGCCCGTCACCAGGCACCATGACTACTGCGTCCCTTAGCATCCATGTCCCACTGGGCAGTGATGGTGTAAAAGCTTGCGCTGGCTTCTGTCAGGGTTCTGTCGGCTGCTTGTCCCTCACATTCTGGGTCAGGTGCCAGCGGCTCTTGGCGCCCACCAGAATCAGGCAGACTCTGCTTGCAGCCTGTGGTGTGGACAGGAGGACACTGTTTTCTGTGGTCTGGCTACTGACGGCTTCTTGAACCTCTCCTTCCCCTGGCCTAAGCCAGCCTCCAGTTTGGGGACCCTGGTAGCTTATAGCAGAGGGAAGGGCAAGAGAACTGAGGTGGACCACCCTGTGCCCTGTGGTGGAGGTGCTGTGGCTGGCAGGAGGGAAATGTGTCTAGGCTGCTTCCTGGCTGGCGACCGGTCGGCCTATCATCCTCCACCTCCTCTCTGTATCAGAGGAGTGAGCGCACAGCACAGCAGCTCTCACAAGTCCCTGAGCATGAGAAGGCACCCAGAGGTTTCCTCAAAAGCATACTCTAGACTCTCCAGAGACCTGGCCTCCAGCCTGGTCCTTTGGTAACTATGAACCCCGTGCACAGGGAGGGGAAAGACACAGGGAGCGGCACCAGGTTATCAGCGAAGTCCTTCTGATCCTACCCTGGCAGCTCCCCCGGGTCCCCTGGGCTGGAGCTACGGTCAGCACTTCCTGGGCCTAGGCAGTCACCTCCATGAGGCCCCTGTGGGAGGCCTCCCTCCTGGCCCTCAGCTCGGTCTCATCCCCCAGTGCCCGCTGGAACACCAGCCGGAGGGGCTCACGCAGCCCTCGGCCAGGAGTGCTGCCCAGACAGAAGTAGATGGCGGGCTTGGCTGCACTGTGTATGCCAGCCGTGAGAAAGCTGAGGTGGTAGAAGTAGTGGGGGATGTGCCAGTGCAGGTTCCAGGACAGCCAAAAGATGCCGAAAGGCAGGCCGCAAAAGAGGAAGAGGAGGACGGCCAAGAGGACCAGGGCAGCGAAGCCACGGGGCTGGTGCCCCTGAGGACCGTGATCCATCCGCAGCAGGAGAAGTAGGCTGGACACACACATGGCACAGCACAGGGCTGCCAGCAGGGCCGCCAGCATCACCCACAGAGTCCAGCACAGGTGGCTGCTGGACTCCCCAAAGAACAGCGTGCAAGCCCCAGTGAGCAGCAGGTCCAGAAGCAGACAGAGTGCCCAGATGAGTGCACATACATAGGTGGTCATGTGGCGTGGGCGGTGGCACAGGTACCAGGCCGGGAAGAACGTGGCCAGGCACTGTTCCGTGCTGATGGCTGCCAGCAGGCTCAGGCTCACGATGTAGCAGAGGAACCGGAGTGTGGTCAGGATGGTTTGGATGGTGCTGGGGAGGCCCAGTGGGCCGGGCAGCAAGTCAGAGACCACAGCCACCATGTGGCAGCTGAGGAAGACGAGGTCTGCGCAGGCCACGTCCAGGAGGTAGACGGAGAAGGGGTTCCGGTAGGCATTGCGGAGGAGCAGCCATAGGACTACACCATTGCCCAGCAGTCCACCCAGGCTGAGGAGCTCAGTGAGGGACAGGATGGCCAGGTTGAAGGCCACGTCCTCCTGGACATTGTCCTCCCGGACGCCGTAGGGGAAGCCCGTATGACGAGTGGCCTCTTTCGGCTCCATCATCAGCCAGGTGTGAGGTTGTTGGGAGGCTGGGAGGCCAAGCGGGCTCACTGGGCCCTCCTGTCTCCGGCACCCCTGCAGCAACAATGACATCTGAGTGCTGGGCCCAGGAATCCGTGCCCTTGCCCTGCCCACTTCTTAGGAGATGGGGAGCCAGGGGCTGGTGCTTGAGGGCTGAGGTCTCCTTTCTCTCATTACACCCCCTGCCCCCGACTGACCCTCCCCTCCATCCAAAGCCAGTGAGGCTGAGTCTCCCTGAGAAGCTCATGTGTACAAAGCTCCCAAACTACCATGAGGGCGGGTCCCAGCAGGCCAAACAGACCTTGCTAGGCAGATGTGGGAATGAGGGCTGAGACCTCTGTGGCTCCTGTCTATACTTGAATTTGCTCTCCTTTGAAAGTGAAAGGCAGAGCTGTGCCCCATGAGTGGAGTGACCCTAGAGGGACAACTTGCAGCTCTGAACTTGCCCAGGACTTTCTTTGACATTCTGAGTGGAGTTGTGGCCAGTGCTCTGGATCCTCCAGTGGGCTTGTCTACTGTGTGACCCTGGTTCCAGCCTAAGAGCTATTTCCTCTCCCCCCTTGCTGTACCAGTGCTGCCTCTTGACAGGACTCCTAGCCTGGGAGGCTCTCTCTTCCCTACTGGTCACTCTCTGTCCCTAAGAGGAGAAGAGAGACCTTCTGAGGGTGTTGTGGGTGGAGCCTTAGGCTCCTTCCGCCCTTAGGCCCCTGCCTGCTGAAGGGGCTCAGCTCCACACACCTTACCTTGCCCTCAGCTCGAGCCTGGCTCACCACCCCAGCTTTGCCAGGCACACTAAATAGTGAACCTTGCAGGGCTGCCCAGAGCTCAGCCTGAGGCCCACACTCAGTCACCTGTCCCCATCCGGGAAGCCATGGCTACCTGTTTTTTCCAGCTTCACGTGTCTACCTGTCCTATCCTGTCACCTGTGCTGACCTGTCCCCATCCTGCCACCTTGATTTTCTGTTCTCCTCATGTGCTCCAAGCACTTGGTGCCCACAGCTGGGGAGAAAGGACAGACTCCTGCCTCTCCCCAGAGCTGGCTGTGGTCAGGGCTGCCTCGTTCCTTCCTCAGTGGCGGCAGGTCATCTGGTTACCTGAGAGGGGGTGAGGGCATGCACAGGTGCATGCACAGTCCCACCTTCAGGCCATGATTGAATCTCCTGCTGTCTCCCTCCAGGATGGGAGTGGCAGGCAGTGGTGATATAGGTGACAGGGCAGGGATGGGACTCAGGCTGCAGCCAGCCACAGAGAATGGCTATATATTGAGTGCAGTGGCCCAGGTCCTGATCACCTCTTTCTGTCCAGACTCTCTGATGTCATAACTTGACCAGGGTGAAATGAGTGGGGCACTCAGGGGACAGGCAGCATGGATCCTGCCTCTCCAGGAAGTTGGGCCCTCCTGGTCCAGTCTGGATCTCCCGGTCTGGGGACCTTCTAGGTGGTGTCAAGCCCTGGGTGGAAAAAAAAAACCCAACCCAGCCCTGGTGGGATGCTGAGCGGCCATCAGCAGGACCGGTGGGTGGGGTGGCTCTGCCAGGGCTAGCACCGGGTCTATGGGTACCCCAGCATCACAAATGGGATGAGGATAGACGCCCCCTGCTCAGGAAGCTCAGTGGGGTTGCCACACTCCAGCCAGGGGAGATATTCCCTTCGAGAATATCTGAAGTCCACCGACAAGGACTCCCCTCCCAGACGCGCAGTCCTTTCCGAGTAGCTCAGAGAGGGACTCTAAGACCAAGGGAACCTCTGCCCCCCAAAAGACTGGGTGGGCTTCACCAGCCCTGTGACCCTTAGATGGAGCTTCACGTCTCTCCTCTGCCAGGACGGTTTCTTGCTTACTTTATGCACCCAAAGGCAACTTTGCTGCCCAGGACATCCTGCAGCTGGCTGGGTGGGACACAGCCGTGTGGGCCCCGGGGAAAGCCTGGGACACAAGCATGGATGAGGAGGGTCATGGTGAGGGAGTCACATGGGGTGGGGGAGTGGGGTTGGGGTGTGTGACACAGGGCTAGGGCTCTGTCAGTGCACCAGTCTCTGCACCGGAGCCTTGCTGCACAGGGCTCTGTGTGGGACCATCTGCCCAACTAGAGGCTTGGGAGGGGGTCCTGAAGGTGGGGTCCTTATGCTGGGTCACAGAAGCCCAGGAGTGGAGGAGCTTGGTAGGGGAAGAGGAAGGAAGGAGGGGAGCAGGACAGAACAGGGAGGAAGCCCAGCCTGAGCTCTGATTGTTGTCCACAAGCCCCGGAGAGTTGAGAGGGGTGTGGGTGTGGCTCTGCTGCTGGCAGATGGGCTTTGCAAGCCCCACCCTGGACACTCAGGACAGAGGGGCCATGACACTGTCCAGGGCAAGTGCTGGTAGCTGGCTATCTCCCTGACTTCCCTTGGAATCAGGTCTAGCCCCTCCCCCCAGCACGGGACACAGTAGAGCACGGGAGACACCCAGCAGAGGGGGAGATGCTATTCAGCTGAGCTCCGCTCCTGGAACACAGCGAGGGTCAGAGGGCGGAGGATCGGCTAGAAGATATCTGTCCTCTCAACAGTGTCACGCAGCCCTCCGCCCTGCCCCTCCCCCACGCGGCCTGCTGAAGAGCTTGGCCGCCCCCGGGGAAAGCCGAGTTCCCGGGCTGACCCCGAGGCCCGCCCTGACCAGTGCTACTCACCGCGGAGTCCTGCCTGCCTCAGCCCCTGGCTGTGGAGCTGAGCTGGCCAGGCCAAGGGCTTTCGCCGCCAGCCAGAGCTGTGGGCCACTCCTGCGTGGTATCGGCCAGCCCCTCGGAGTCACATGGTGTCCGGCTGCGAGGGGACTGCTGGGGAAGGAGTCTCTCTGGGGATCTTCTCCTCCGCTTGGCTTGGCTTCTGTTAGGTGTGGACAGCAAGAGAAGCTAGGACCCTCCCTGCAGCTTTCCAGACAGGCCTAGCAATCAGAAATAACCACGAGATCTCAGGGTGGAGCCAGGCCAAGCAGTGACCTCACCAGAGCGGCTGGCTCAGAGACACAACGCCAGGGGGCCTTTAGAGCCCACTGCTCTGTATGTGGAGGGGTCAGCGTGTGCCAGGCCACCAGTGGCCCTTGCCCTTGCCATGAATGTGTTTATCTCTTGTGAATCCAGAGGATGCCAGCTGGGCTCTTCCAGGTGGCAGAGCAGTGGAGGGATGTGCTGGGCACAGAGGGGGATCAGAGCTGAGACAACATCCTCCTCTGTCAGCCTCTTGCCCATGGGATGAAGGATGGTGTTGAGTAGCTGCTGCCTAAAAGATTCCTGGCAAAGGAGGATGGGTGAGTCCCAGACTCGTGTTGAGGGACATCCTGTGAATTCAGTGATACTTGTCTGCAAAGGGAGAGATTCCCTTTCAAATTGGACCCCCTGCTGCCCAGTCCTCAGGGAGAGATTCCAGCTGCCACGCAGAGGCTGAACACAAGTGTATACTTTGGCTCCTGATTCTCTGGGGGACTGAGTCTTAGTAACTCTTCTTAATTTTAAATTAGGAAAAAACTCAAACTTTTTAGGCAGAGCAGCTAGAACAGCATAAATATCGCAATGTTAATGTTTCTTACATCTTAGAGTCCAGCTGCTTATCTTTTGCAAAGCCAGGTGGGAGCAAAATTCTGGCTCTGCGGGGAGTTAGCTCAGTGGTTCCG
>PVIR01026743.1:0-23581 GCA_004026965.1 Petromus typicus | reverse complement strand
AGGAGGATTGTGATGTGAGTTTGAGGCTGAGCTCAGGGCCAGCCTGAACCACAAAAAGCGAGACCCTGTCTCAAAAAAAACCTAAAAAAAAAAAAAGATTCTGTTGTGTAGTAAGGACAGCAGTCCTAAAATGGGGTGAGGAAGCCCAAAATGGGGTCTGGTGAGTCGTGAACCTCCAAAGATCACAACTTCCCAGTGTCCCTCATCTCTCTAGGATTTCATCAGAACATGATCAGCTAGGCCACTGGGTGAAGGGCACATAGGCCTTGCGTAGACACTGTGTGGACATGCATAGGTTGGACCCCAAAAATGAGGTTTCTCATAGGGAAGAGATTATATTGCTTACACAACAGCCCAAACTCCCTTTTAAATTCCTTTAAAATCACTAGCAAGGAGTCCTCAAGGATATGCTACTCACAAGTTTTTCCCAACTAGTGAGAGTTTTACTTCCTTGTCTATAAGTTGATTTCTTGCCTTATGTCATTTAAATAAATTTTCTTGCACCCTACCACCTTCTTGCAGTTAGTTTCTCTCTTCATCATCATGGGACATGACCCCAGAGCTCCAGTAATATATTTGGGGACCTATTTGGGACTCCGAGAGGAAGTAAGGCCTGTACTTTCTGTCATTGTTGGCTTTTTACTTCGTATTTTTCTGCTGAAAACAACAGTGGGGCCCCATCAGTTAAAGGTGATTAGTACAGACGCTGATCTTGAGGTTTGGAGAACAGGTTTCACTGATGTAGGTAGGCTGAGCTGATCCCTGTGCAATGTGAGTCAAGATAATGTCGGCTTAGTCTCGGTTCAGGTCTCTTTTCTGGTTTGATCCTTCTCCTGGTGAGGGAATGATCTCTGCCCTTGGTGCTCTTAGCTCTCTGTGACTGATGGTCTATAGATATGTGGTTGTTTTAACTTGTCAGGTGTCAGAGGGAATGAAATGCCTTTATCTATCGTGACTCTTTCTTGGCAAGAGGAGATAAGAAAGATCTTACATCTTATTGCCTCATCTTAATTGCCTGGTTGTACTCTTGTAGGCATAGGTCAAATAGTTCAAATCTATCATGTCATCTTTATTTTATGAAAGGACAACTTGGCCATGAGATGGAGCATTATAGGTTCTACTAGGTTGAAGAAAATTCCCAGCCATCTACTAGGTTTATGTTTTATGTTTGTGTATAAAAGGATAAAATGCCTTTTGTTAGATAATCTTTTGCTCCACCTGAAATGTTTTGTTCTGTTTACTTTTGGGTTCAGGTCTTGCCTGTAGTCTCTGCCCTACTCTACTTCTTTTGGCCCTGATAAGTATAAGAAATAAACCTCAGACTCTGTAATTCAGCCCCTTTATAATGTCATATGCATTGTCTTTTCTCACCAATCATTTCTCAGTAGATTGAGAAATTGCAGCTTAAATCAGAGACATAATTGCCCTGGCTAACTTCCACCTCAAACAATTGTCAGAAACCCGTCCCAGGGAACCAACAAGTGTATATTCCAACCCTTAGACCTGGTCCTGATGAAATATCTCTGCTTGAAGAAATGTTCAACATTGCTGGTCATACGAGAGATGCAGAGGAAAACAATACTGAGATTTCATCTCACTCTACAAAGAATGGCTGCTATCAAGAAATCAACCAACAGGGCTGGGAACTTAGCTCAGTGGTTCTGGTGCCCGCTTTGCAAGCACAAGGTCCTGAGTTCAATCCCAGTAACCATATACAACAATGCCGAGTGCAGTGACTCACACCTGTAATCCCCTGTAATCCCAGCACTCAGGAGGCCAAACCAGGAGAACTGAGTAGTTCAACTGATTAACTGAACTTGAGTTTCTCTGTGATTGAGATTCTGAGAGCAATGGAAGAAGCCACAAAAGACACTGTTGTGTATTTTTCCCCTAATCACCACCTGATCCCCCTCCACCTTTCTAGTGAATGCCCAAATTGATATTCCACTAACACCTCGACTCAAGATGATTAAAACTAAACCTTCTTTGTCAATCCACTCAACTGACTGCTTTAAATATCCCACTCAGTTTAAAATCCTGTCAAATGCTCCTTTAGCTTGTTATCCAGACTTGTCCAATTTATGGAAAAATCCAGACTTCTCCGAGCAGATTCCTCTTGTTAAACCAGCTCTGTTGAAAACTTACTCTCCACTCTCAGATGGGGCCAGGTGCCTTCATTGTACAGTCTCTTGATAAAAAAAATTCTGATCACTTTCAGGAAATGAAGATTCTAGAGCTATCTAATAATCACCCAATTTGCTCAGTCCTCTGAATAATCTCCAGGATCTGATCTAATCTAAAGCTTCCCCCTTCCTGCTGGGTTCAATGTTGGCCTATGTTGCCCAGCCTCCTTTGATTCTACAGGAGCCACGTACCTGAGCCTTAGCCAATGGAATATGGGTAGAACTGCTACTTGTTGCTTTCTATTTGGCTTCCAAGTCTCCCATAGAACCTCCATAGTCTATCATTCTCCACACACTAGATTGAAGCAGAAGATTCTGAAGTCCTTGGAAAAGTAAAATCATGCTAAAAATCATGGATGGGTCTTTCATCCCAGTATAGCTCAGTACTGGGAGTAGTGAAAACAGAGCCTGGGTTCCTGAGTAAGAATAGTGAAGGCTGCCCATCAAACAACATGTCTGAACAATTTTGTCAAAAATATAACTGTATTGGGCCAGGGTTTAGCTCATTGGTTCCGGAGCCTACCTTGCAAGTGCAAGGGCCTGGGTTCATCCCCCGTAACCACATACAACAATGTCAGGCATAGTGACTCACCCCGACCAGCAATCAGAACCACATACCACTGTACAGGGCATGGTGTCTCATGCTGTAATCCCAGCACTTGGAAGGCAAAGGCAGGAGGATTGCTGTGAGTTCAAGGCTGAGCTCAGGGCCAGCCTGAACTACAAAAGCAAGACCTTGTCTGAAAAATGAATAAATAAATAAATAAATAAACTGTATTTTATGAAGCTACTAATAGTTCAGTGGCTATCTGATTTACAACTAGTATTACCATAAGTAATATATTTTGTCACTGCCCTGTTGCTGCAAGAAATGTTTATTCTAGTGTATGGATGATTGTCAAATGCCTACAAGTCCTGATCAAATGCTACTTCTTCCTCAGTCAAAATTATCTCTTGTCAGGAACTGCAGACAGCTTACTCAGATTTAGGACTTACTTACTTGGATTTAGGATGTCTGCCCTGCCCTGCAGGATCAACTACTGGGATCATTGCAGACATCTGCCCCCACCCTGTGAGATTTTAAACTTCAAGGATTACTGAACTAGGGTTATTGGCCTTAAGACTTAATGGGACTTATAAGAATTTAAGAATGTCTGCCCTGCTCTGTGTAATCTTCAACTACAGAGATTATTTGTAGGACCACCTTGGTTTATGCATGCTAGAATTATGGGTTGAAGGCTTGGTACCAAATAAAGGTACAGCAAACTCAGGTTATGGGTTCTTCTGCTCCCTCTTCTGCTGCTGCAGTATTTGGCCTTTGGCTACCGCTGCTCAGAGCACCTAGAGTCAAGCCCAGGCTCAGCCTTTTTTCAAGGTTCCAACTTTGTTATTTGTTAGTTGTTAATCCTTTTGCTGTGACACTCATAGGAGACTGGAATTCACCACTAGAGTTCTGGCTGTCCTCTTCCTCAGACTCCCACAATCTTTCTCTCTTCTAACACCAAATTCACCTTCTATCTTTCTATGGTACTAATTGCATAGTTTTTTGTTTTTGTTTTTTTTAATCTTTATTGATACATTATGAATACACATCATCATCACATTCAATGTTGAAAGTTTATACCAGAATACGACATGATTTGATTCTCATTCTTTTCTCCTTTCTGATTACATAGTTTAATAGCACAGTACTTCTGCTTTCTGTGCCCAGTAGGCTATATGCTTCCAAAAGGCAACAGTCATGCTTCTGCTGCAATCATATGTCCCACAATAATGCCTTGAACACAGACACAGTACACATTCTAGGTTACACAAGTTGTGTGTATTACACTTCACTTTTCTCCCCTATATCATTTCTGTAAGAGACACCATGAAGTTAGTCCTTGTAGGGCATAGACTGGAATGCAATTTTTCAATTCTTACATGCTATCCATGCTCTGATTCTATTCCTTTTTCTCTGCCTCTCTCTCAGGCAAGCATACAGGCAACTTTCTTAAAATTCCTCCTTAAAGCTAAAGTTTTTCTACATAGAAGTTCACACTTCTTACTAACATTTAGCTCAGAAAAATCACTTTTAAAAAGACTTATCACGTATGCTCACAAGGCTCTCCACACCTCCCACCTGCTCTGACAAGAACAGATCACAGTCTCCATCCCCAGCCATTCTGTCCTCCAGGGTTTGTCCTTTCATGCAAAGCACCACCTCCCCACATACCTAAGGAGTCAAATTTGAGTCCCTAGTCACTTATTTTAAAATTTTTCCCTTGAATTTTCCTAATAAAATGAGTGTGTCCCCTCCTTTCCTCTTATTCTTCTCATAAGTCACAACCCTTAACTAAAATGTTGAAATCATATTGGACACCTGATACACACCATGCTAAGTACATAAATTATTTTATATCTCTAAATAATCCTAATAATATATAAAGAAATCATTCCTTTTTTTTCAGTACCACGGATCAAAAGACTTCAGGACTTTGCACTTGGCAGGCAAGTGCCAAAACCACTGCCCTACATCCCTGGCCCAGGAAATCATTTGTAACCCTAATCTACAGACTGAAAGATGTGGCTCAGAAATGTTGCCTAGTTTAAGCGTGAAACTTTTCCTAGGTCCATAGGAAGTAGCAGGCTAGACTTATGCAAATAAATAATGTCTCTGTCCGCTTCATTATTCAAATATTCATTTTTACCACTTGGCTCTTCCAGAGAAGTGTTATAGCCTAAGTAAGTCTAATGGAAGTGCTAACATTCATGTACCATCAGAGGCCTGGGACAAGTTGACCTAGTAGGGGTCTGTTTCAGCCAAGAAATCTAAAGCAAATTAGCCAAACATGTTCTGGAGATCTAGAAACAGTGCCACGGAAATGCTGACAAAATTTGAAGGGCCAGGAAAGCACACAATTTGAAGGATGAATGTCAAGGTTGGCAGGCAGGGAGAGGTACAAGGAAGAGATCAGAAAGAACAAGCTCTACATGCCTAGAGCTTGCTCTACATGTGGCACCTGAGAGAATATCATTAGAGCTGACTTGAGAGGTTTGATTTTTGGTTTGAGAAAGCAGAGCTTGTAAAGTCCTGTACAGGCTTGAATAGAAATGTTCAAACTTCCCTTAAAATGTGAGCTCCTTTAGTCTTTGAGGAGAAAGAACATAAATTTGTAGAAAAAAGGAGATTAAGCATTAAATGGAGTCATATGATCTCATGCACCTACTTTTGAACTTCAATAAAAGAAAAAAACACTCATAAAGTCTACAGTTTGCCAGCTCATTTAATGCAATGAATCTGGAGCAGATTCGTAACTCAAGAATGTGACCTGTTACCCTTCCATACCTTTGAAGACAGAGGGAGAAAAAGTTTAATGAAAATCTTGCATCTCTTTTCAGCATCCACTTTTACCATTAGCATTTTAAATTTCAAACTGTTTCACATTCAAAATCCCCAGAGAGGACACTTCCCAGACTCAGTTGACTACTATCATTTTTGGTGGACAGAACTTTGGGCTTGACCACCTACCCATGGAATAGGCTGGAATTCAATACTTGTTCTTCCTCCATCCTATAACAAGGTGTTCAGGCTATGTCGTGTAGGTCATGGCCACCTATTTATTTCTGAAAGTGATTCATAAATGAAGAATTAGTATTCCAAGCAAAAAATATTCTTACAAAAGTGTGTCCCTAAAGATCTTTATCCCCCCCAAAAAAAATGTTTTTAAGGTAGCCAAAGAAGGAATAATTGTCCTGAAGTTAAAAATATTCAAATTTCAGTATATGAAAAGCTATTCTCACTAACAAGCTGAAAATAGGACCAGTATAAATTTACAAACTCCCATTAAGTTTCTTAAAGATGCACAAAAATTTTTAAGAGTCTAGTTGTTTTCATGTGTGTGTTTTTCACAGTTGCCCATGTGAAAAGTCCTCAAACGCAAGAACCACATTTATTGCTTCTTATTCCTGATAAGAAATAAGATGCTGTGTTCATCAAGGGTGTTAAATAAGTGTTGCTGCGTGACTGAGCCTAAGATTCTCGGGGAGTTATTGAGTAGTTTGCTTTAACTGCTTCATTAGCTGTCTGTGTCCACAGAGAGTTGAGATCAGCTACTTAGAATAATACACAAGAATGCCTTCTGTTCTATTATGTCAATAAAAGATATTGAAAATGGAGTGATGGAGCCCTAAATGTGAGTCATAAAAGAAATTATCAGCACTTCATATGAGGGGACCTAAATGATCCTTCTTTTTTGCAAGCTAATAAAATATTTGTTAATAGGCCAATAGTATGTAATTGAAATTTTCTCGGCCCTAAACAAATTTTGTTTAAATTAAAGTGATTCAAATTTGATTTTCAAGGTTCTAAAGAAAGAAAAGCCAAGCAAGTAAGAGTGTCCTTTTCATGTCAGAGGAGTCTTCCTTTAAATAAATCATGCTTATGTTTGAGATTTTATTTTCTAAAAACATTCCATCCTTGTGGAAGGCCATCTGAGGCAGGTGGCAAACCCATGGATCTAGATGACTGAGAATGAAGGAGTAAATTTAGTTTATGGTGGTAGCTTTCTTATCTAGCAAGCATATATTTTATTCTCTAGCTTTACACACCATTATGAATATCTGAAACTCTTCATCTGTAACATTTTAGCTGCAAGGAAAGAGACATTAAAAAGATACTGTGGCTGGGTGTGGTGGTGCTCAGGATGCACTCTCGTGTGAAGACACTGGGTTCCATCCTCACTGTCACTAAATAAATAACTCTATGTTTTAAGTAAAATATATACTTAGTAACTACCTCCCTCTTAAAGAGCTGTATGCATTTTTCATCTTCATTAAAATAGTGACTTTGCTCTCATTTTGAATAAAATTATAGTAAATTTCTTTACCTCTTAACAGAAAAAATATTTCATTTGCCTTCAAGCTCAGTATCACAGCTATTTCAAAATCATATCTCAGTTTTAGTTTTTAACACAGTATTAGTTTTCCCACACAAAAATAAATTCAAAATCAGATTATTTGAGATACCCCATATTCCCCTTCATCTCATCCCAATACATATAATTTCCATTATTAGTAACATTTTGCACTTGTGTGGTTCACTTGCTACAACTGATGAACCAATATTGATACACTGTTACTAAGGTTCACTCTTTGTGCTGTACAGTCTTTGGGTTTTAACAAGTGTATAATGACATGTATCTACCATTGCAGTGTCATTTATAATACAGTAGTTCCACTGACCTATACAGAACAATAGTCTTTTTACTATCTCCACAATTGTTCATTTTCCAGAACTTCATATAGTTTGACTCGTACAATTTGTGGATTTCTTAGGCTAGTTGTTTTCATCTAATAATATATATAATATATATATTGAGTTAACTAAAATATTTTATTAAATTGATTTTACTTATTTCTTGTGTTTTTTAAATGGCTACTAGAAACTTTGAATGTATATTATGGCTCCCATTATATTTCTTTTTTATTAATATATGTTTGTAATCCAAAAAAAAACCCCCCAATATCCATATAATTTTCCTCTATGTCCCACCTTGTCTAGTTAGTTCATTTCTTTTTGTCACTGAATAACTTTTATTGGATAAATAGTCAGCATTTTAATTAGCATGCTTACTAGTCAGGAATCAGACAACTCACTCAGACTTAAAACTTACTGCATGGGATTTTCTTACTTGGACTTGAGGATATCTGCCCTGCCCTGAGGACCAACTACTGGGATTACTGCAGACATCTACCTCACCCTGTGAGATCCTGAACTACAAGGATTACTGCACTAAGATTACTGGATTTGGGACTTATGGGACTTACTGGGATTAAGGATGTCTTCCCTGCCCTAGGTAATCTTCAACTACAGGGATTATTGTGGGACTTCCCTGTTTTATGCATGCTAGGATTATGGGTTGAAGACTTGTTACCAAATAAAAGGTGCAGGCAAGCTCAAGTTATGGGTTCTGCTCCCACTTTTACTGCTGCTCTGAGTAGCAAGAGTCAAGCCCAGGCTCAGCCTTTCTCCTCAAGATTCTGACTTTTTTATTTGTTGGTTATGAATCCTTTAACTGTGGGACTATTGGGGGAATTGAAGTTCACCATGAGTGTACTGGCTGCATCCTCTTCCCTAGACTACCACACTTACTAATGGACATTTTGGTTGCTTCGAAGTGATGGCAATTATAAATAAATCTGTTATAAGTGAAGCAAATAGTTTTTTTTTTAAATCTGCCATATTGTACAAATCTTCCTTAAGATTCTTCTGAAAATGTCCTTCAACTCAGAAGTCATGATTTCTCCTCTCTACTCCTTAAGCTCTACTTATAGATGAGGAAGAAATTTTAAACAATATATCAATGTACAAATTACAATCTGATGCAGAAAGCTATAAAATACTGTGAACTCTTCATCACCATAAAATATGCATGTTCTAAATATATGTCAGTACATGTTAAATTATAACTTCTTCAAAGAAAGCTTGTGTTTGTCTCACATTTTTGCTACCTACCAATATTCTCATAAAGCATAGACACTACTTAACAATTAACCCTTGAAATGCTATTACATAAAACAGATTAAGCCAAACAACACAAGTATTAGCTTCAGTAGATAAACAAAAAGGACAAGGCTATCTCCAAATTATGTTCCCACAAATTCTACTGAAAAAGCAGAACAATAATGGAAGATTCCATACACTAGACCACCTTCATGAAAATTTACAATATTCATAATCAATCACACTGTAAGATCGAAAGAGTCTTGTAGTGAAAAAAAAATATTCAAATTGATTTAACAATGCATTCCCCAAGCATAATTGACAACAGACCCCTTTGCAGAAAACACTTGATGACAATATGTGTGACAAAACTCGAAGAATCTTCAGCTGTCATTTTGTTTTGTTTTGCTTTTCAGTTTGTCCCGGTTTTTTGTTTGCCCACAAGAGAAAACCTATGCATTCCCCTAAACAGTACAGAACAAAGACATCATGTATGGATAGTAGTTACAGATGTGGGAAAACTGGAACCAACTGGGAGTCAACTCTCTTTTCTTAAAGTTAGCAGAAAAATAATAAAATGTATTGTAATAAAAGCTATCCATGCTGAGAGGCATGATAAAGAAACATAAGAAATTGAGGGAGAGGAGAGAAGAGACCTTTCTCTACTAGACATGAAATAATTAACTTCAGAAGGGTATGTCTATGGATTTGCAAATGGACAGCATAGCTTTTGTCTCTGACCTGAATTCTCTGAGCATACTGAACACTTCAGAGCAGAACGTGAGGTTTTTGTGACCTAACGTTACAAGGGTGGACTTAACTCTGACTTGGCAACTGCTGAAATCCACTCCACTGAGATATTCACTTTCTTTTCAGATAGTATTGATGTGTAGTAACAATATATCGGCCCTTAACAAAGAGCAGTCAGTCTCTACCACTGAGAGAAAAAAATGTAAAACACTATAATTGGAATGACATGTTAGAAAATTTTAGTCACAGAACCTTTAACTGCTGCAGTAGACTTGTCAACATGTTACATAGGGGTTTCACTCAGTAGCTTTCCAACATATGGGCAACAATATGGTCACCATGGCTCCTGCTATTGGAGTGGCTGAGGAGGAGGGGGTAGTAATTAGACATCTGACAGGCAAGTGGCTCCTCTCACAGCTCAGTCAAGGTTTTTGCAGTAGGCACTAGATATTTTTAATCCATTCCATTGCAGCTAACAAAATGGTATATTTCTTTTTAGTTTGCTTCACAGTCTGACTATAAAGAAATGATGCCAGGCTAAACCCTCTGTTCATTTTTTTTTCTGTCCAGTTTCCCCTGGGAAAGTATGGTGTGTATGATATAAAAAGTAGCAGGATTCAGGCATTCCAACAGTTTGTTTTCAGTTGTCAGAATCTCCATTGTGGAATTTAAATAAAAGGTAATGAAGGATTCTGTATAAAACAATCAGAACAGACCCATTGGCGCATGCATGGTAAGGCTGGAATAACAAATGTCTTCCCCAAGCAGACTGTGAACTACTTCAGGTCAGTGAATGACTTGATCATGACTCCCTCCTTACAACACTGTCCCAAAATACACTGTGACAGGGGTAAGTACCCAACAGCATTTCAAAATATTGCCCCAAATAGCAAAAATATTACTAGTGATACTATCCATTACTCTCAGCCTCTGAAAAATGCAATAAAATCAAGTGGAATAAAACTAAGATGTTTTCTTTGTGCTCTTCTGTCTCCATGTCATACAAAAATAACTAAAGGAGATCAAAGACATTAGATTTATCTGAGATCACTTTTTTTAATGGAAGAGTCTTCTCTCCAAAGAAACTACATGTTAAGTTTCAACCAAATTTTGCTTCTTTTGTTGTTTGTGTACTATCAAGCATGTGTGCATTCATTTGCAAAGAAGCAAATGTCTTGTTTAAGCATGTGACTGGTTTACATTCAGTCTTTTACACTAAAATGTGCTCCCTGACCTTACCAAATTCATGTGCTGAATCCCCAAACTCCAGTGAGATGGTGTTCAGAGTACAGCCTTTGAGAGGTGATTAGCCTTCAATGAAATCAAGAGGGTGGAGTCTTTTATGGTGGCACCGGCAAGCTTGTCCTTTTTTTCTTTCTATTATGTTAGGACACAGAGAAAAAAATTTCTGAAGGACAGAAAGAAACCCCTGATCAGAACACACACACAGGCACACAATTCTCAGATTTCCAGCCTCTGAAACTGTGAAGAAGAAATGTGTGAGAACAGAATTACTGGTCACATGAGAATGGGCAGCAGTGATACAAAGACATATAAAACCAGTTTATGTCTTCCTAAGATTTTTGTTTTGGAGTTTGAGGTGTTGTAGGAATTGTCAGGACCAGGCAAGGTATGTCTGCCCTTATCAAGGGTTTGGATATAACTACTGCAAAACTTCAAAATTCTGTGACAAGATGCGAAACACAGCCACTAAGGTTAGATGCAAACAAGCGGGCTCCAACAGCAGTCTTCCAGAGAGATGTATGCCAACACCACTCGTAATTTCCAGACTTGTGGGATTTAAGTACTATGAATTCCAGAGTCTGATCAGTCCTTTCCTTTCTATTTTCAGAGAGGAAATCAGAAGCAATTAATATCTACTACTCCCTAAAGCATTCCACTTGTATTTATAAATGTTCTGTAAACAATAGCACTCTATTAGACAGGTTCTTTAGAAAAACAGAACAAATAGTGATAGATGATGATAATGATGATGATGATAGATAATGATAGATGATGGAAGATAGATTAGAGAGACAGATAACAGATTGATTTATTTTAACGAATTTGTTCATGCAAATGTGGGACCTGGAAAGCCCAAAATTCATATAGCGGGCTAGTGAATAAATCAGAATTTGAAGTCAAGGGCTGAGGAATTAGCTCAGTGGTTCCAGCGCCTGTCTTGGAAGCACAAGGACCCGGGTTCAATCCCCGGTAACCACATACCATACTGGGCGTGGAGACTGACGCCCAGCAGCAACCAGTACCACATACCACAGTGCCAGGTGTAATGGATCACGCCTATAATCCCAGCACTCGGGAAGCAGAGGCAGGAGAATTGCTGTGATGTGAGTTGGAGGCTGAGCTCAGGGCCAGCCTGAACCACAAAGCAAGACCCTGTCTCAAAAATCCTTAAAAAACAGAATTTGAAGTCAAGCAATCTGATTCCAGACAACTATACAACTGCTCAGAGCCTCAGTATATTCCTATACAAATTAGGTAATCATCTCTCCTTTGTAGAATTTTTGTAGGAGTGGAACAACTTGTATAAAACTTACAGCACTGTGACTGCCACACAGCCATAGGTATGAAATAAATGGTCTTAAGTAGTGGAGATAGGAACAGTAATTGTGGAGGTTGTAATGGGTGCTATTCTACTGTCTTAATTATCATAGACCAAGTAGGCTCCCTCCATAACCAAATGATCTTGCAATAACTACTTACATAAAACAATTCAACAGGATGTGTAACTATCTCTACAGCACAGTTAATAAAATAATATAACATGCATTTCAAGGTGAATTCAAAAATACAAAGTAATCACTTCTAAATTGTTTATCATACTTACCCTTGACATCAAGTTTTAGATTAAATATGCAAGAAAATGATGATACATTAATGATAACTACAAATATTTTGATAGTCCTCATATTGAAAAGCAGATCTAATTTCCTTCCTGCTCAATCTGAATTGACCTTAGTGAACTGCTTAACCAATAGAATGAGACAATTGATATTCTGAAAATTCTAAGGCTAGGACACTCAAGCCTTTCAGCTTATGGTGAACCACTTGAGATACTCTAGAAGTCTGAGCTCCATCAAGAGAATCTATCTCACTGAAGAGCTTTCTAGCCATTTCTTTCAAAATGGCAGGCACCTCAGGGCTCTCCATACCAGCCTACTTGCTTCGCTATACACCATCAACCTCTATCAATACCCAGTTCAAGAAGCAATCATCCAACTTCCCAAATTCTTGATCAAGAAAATAGCAAAAAAAATTATTCAAATTTCAGGGATAGTTTTTCCAGGATAGTCTGTCAACTAGGGGAAAAAATGGAAATAACAAATGACAAATTGTATAGCACTAATCCCTGACACAGAAGTCTTGAATTCTGGGGCCAAGCAATAGAATCTACATGAATGAAGTTGAAGGAATTCTCTGCTTGGAGGGAAATATATTTATTGGAGAATGGAAACGTTTCAGGTTTAATTAGTAGAAATAGAATGTGTGGTGTCAGTGAATTCAAAATAATTCTTATTAGTCACCAAGACCTTGTAAAGAGAAAATAGAAGGGTTGAAATAAAAGGATGTTTTCCATTCTTACTATCACCAAATTGAAATAAATCAAGCACAGAATTTCACTGGATGAAACAACTGATACTAAAATACATGTACCATGTAGATACCATTAATAGGATCTTCAAGTTAATGATATTGCAGTGAGAGAATAACTTTCAATTTAAATTTATAGTAATTAAAAGCAGTGCTTCATGTGTCATGTTAATTCTACCTGGTAAGACACTGGAAAAATAAAGGAGCCATTTTTGAAGCAGACAAAAGATGGGACCCCAAACATAAGAATATGAGTTAAGTGCAACAGGGTTAAACAGGAGCTATAATCCAGACTTTCATCTGCCAGACCTGTAATGTCTCCCTTTGCCTGCGACTGGGTAAGTGAAGCAAATAACAAAGTAAATGTTTTATGCTTATAGACTGAGCTGTCTCCCTGATGGCAACTGCCTCAAGGTAAAAGGCCAACTGAGACATGAACTAGCATCCATGTGACTTAAACAAGCTTATAGCTCCTTTACTTAGCCTATCTAGCACTTTCTTGGAGGAATAATAGTGCCCCATCTGTGATGTTATTTGGCCAGAGCTATTAAGCAGTTTACTCAAGGTATCAAGGCAATGTGACAGTGACATTTAAGACAAAAGCTTAAAATGCAAAATGAAATTGTTTCCAACTCACAGGACTGACTCTCTCTTTCTCTCTCTCTCTCTCTCTCTCTCCCCTCCCTTCTCTTTCTCTCCCTCCTCTTCCCCCTTCCCCTCCCCTCCCTTCACCTCTTCTCTTTTTCCTCTCTCTTTCCCTCTCAGGTTTTCTTCTTTCTTTTTTGCTTTAAGAAATGGGAAGATTTGGAAAGCCATGGGTATTGCAGTTTAGCACATCACAGTGCAGAAACCAAAGGTGTAAAAACCACAGTCTGTGGTCTCAAAGAGCTGACGAAGACACAACAAAGAGCAAAAGATTAGGAACATACCGACAAACCACAATGACAATACACCGTGCAATAAAAACTGTAATAAAGAATCCACAAAAATATGCTTGGAGCACTGAGAACAGGAAAATTGTGTAATACCGGGGTTGGACACAGATAATCATTCCAAGGAATGGACTGTGAAACATGGGAAATAACAAATGATAAATCTGAGAGGAGGCTGGCTAAGTACAGCACACCAGTTCTCACACTGAGCCTTTCTGCCCCTGCTGTCTCTAACCAAGACTGAGAAAATAACAAATATTGAAGAGGACTTGGAACAGCCAGGATTAGTATGAATTGCTGATGGGATAACACAATGGTGTGGCCACTTTAAGAAACTGAAGTTACAGAAAAAGTGAAATACATAGCTGCCCAATGACCTACAAGTTTTATCTACAAATACTTCCTCAAGGAAAACAAAGTCACATGTCCAGAAAAGAAAATCTTGTATGAGAAGTACCATGGCAGATGCATAATGGCCAAAAAATTAGAAACAATTTTGATGTTCATTAATGGGAGAATGGGTAAATAAAAGAGATGTATTTCTACAATGAAATACTAGTTAGTAACAAAAAACGAAGTAACTACTGATGAATATATGCAACAAGGATGAATCTCAAAAATACTATGTTGAGGGTTAGGGATGTACCTCAATGGTGCCGCACCTGCCTGGCAACCATGAGGCCTTGAGTTTGATTTTTGATACAAAAAAAAAAAAAAAAAACTATGCTGATTGGAAGAGCAGAGTTCACTTAAGGTCTAAATATTTTGTTGCATGCAGGTAATATATTTATCAAATTCCAATCAGGAAACATCGCACAGTAGTCTGAGCAAGTGCTATATAAATATAATAACTAACCCTAACAAGCAATTCTTACTTGAAAAGAACTTGGATTAAAAATAACTACTTTGGGCCAGGGATTTACCTCAGTGGTTCCAGTACCTGCTTTTGCAAGTGCAATGATCCAGGTTCAATCCCTGGTAACCACATATAACAATGCCAGTCATGGTGACTCACGCCCACCAGCAATCAGTACTATATACTACAGTGTTGGGCATGGTGGCTCACACCTGTAATCCCAGCAGTGAGAAGGCAGAGGCAGGCGGATTGCTGTGAGTTCGAGGCTGGCCAGAGCTACATAAGTGAGCTCAAGGCCAGCCTGAACTACAAAGCAAGATCCTGTGTCAAAGAAAAAAAAAAAAAAAAAGAACTACTTTGGATAAATAGAAGACATGCAATAGACAATACCCTTAGGTACAGACTAAGGATGAGACAAATATGGAAGATGCCTGCATGCTGAGATCTACATTAAAAAAAAAAAAAAAAGCTTAAAGTGGCCCCCAGAAGACAAGTATCAGATTGATTCCATCCTGGTAGGACTCCACGGGAAGCTCTTTTTGAGATGCCAGAGAAGCCCTTGGGAAGTAGGTGTTGCATCTGCAAACTGATTAGAGTCTCCAAGAAACAGCTGGGAAGCTACCCTGTTGGATGCTGAGTGATGCTGCACTGCACAATGCCCTGGAAAATCACCCACAGGGCTGGCACAATAGGAAGTTATCCCCTGGTAACCACAGGGGATGCTAGGAAACCATGTAGGTGCTAGGGAATGCTGTCTATGGGGAAGTCATGACTGACCCACTCTCCTAGGTGCTTCTACCAGTCATGTATTACAAAAACAACCTGGCAACAAATATTAAAAACTAGAAGAAAAGCCTTTTTCTCCTCCAGCATCCCTCCAGTGCCCTCCAGTGTCAAAATTTAATATTGTGCCTTCTGGCATAAGGGAAAATGTAACACAGGCAGCACCATGAAGAATGAAACTAAAATTATGAAGAAACAAACAGGTAACTGACACATATCTCAAAAAAAAGAAGAAAGAGAAGAGTAAGAAGAAAAGGAAGAGGAAGACAAGGAGAAAGGAAGATTATTATAAGAAGGAACCAGGAGATCTGTGGAATTTCAGGTATTATGGGAGACTGGAGACTTAAACAAAAATATATCATAAATCTAAACAGTAAATGACAGCTAGAAGACATTGAGTACTTGCCCAGGATGTCCTAAGCATTATGATATTTCATTTAGTGAAAAATTTTTAGAAGTTGATTGATGTGAAGTCACTGAAAAGACTGATGCTCATAGGAAGTAAGTAATGTACTTCTAAGTCACAAAGACAAGTACTGACAGACCCAAAATTTTTAGCTACAATTCTCATGCCAAGGCTCATTATATTGCACATAATTAATAGTATGTGGTCATACCACTAACAAAATGGAAAGTCCAGGCTTTGCCTCCCAGTACTTATACTTCTCAGTCTCTATTACTGTATACAAAAAGTTAAAGAACTAGTTTCAAGCAGTGCTACATTTTTTATAAACTTAGCTCAGAAATGGAGAAAGCTATTTGCCCAGTCACCCAAGAACATCTGGTATCAACTGAATTCATTGTCTCTATATTCTATAAAGAGAGTAAATTGATTTTCTGTGTCTGTATGCATGTAGGTATGTATGTATGTTACTGAGGACTGAACACAGGGCCTTCACACTGAGCTACATCCCCAAACATTTATTTTTTATTTTTTATTTTGAGAAGTGTCTTACTAAATTGTTAGGCAGCCCAGGTGTGGCTCAAACTCCTGGCTCAGCCTTCCAGAATGCTGGGATTACAGGCCTGCACACCACACCCAGCTGAGAAAGCTGTTTTTAAAACCACTTTGTATAAATGTATACATTGCCTTTATTCAGTCCAAGGATAAGAATCAGAAACTCTGCATAATAGTTTCAGGCTCTGATAATTTTTTGTTTCTACACATGCAAGCCATATCTCACACCTTCCCAATAAAGCAAGGAATAGTAAATAGCACCCATTGTGCCACAATTTCCCTCCAATAAGGCTAATTCATACTAATAATGGCTATCCTGATTAGATTACACTTACTATCATATTATTTTATATCATTCAATATCCTTTCTGGAAGCCAGAGAAATATTTTTTAAAGGAGGCATTATATTGTGTAATCAGCAATTACTCATAAGTACATGGTCAGCCAACAACAACAAAAAAAACTTTAAAATAATATTCTGTCAATTATTACGCATTAATTGAATCATAATATTGACTCAATTTCACCCTAGATGATCACATCTAATTTCTGAGCTTTATATATCATCTCTATGCTGATGATTTCCAAATTCAGATTCTCATCCCTCAACTGAATTATTGTCCAAAGTTACATTTACTGACCACTTGGATGTCAGATATTGACTACCTTATGTTAAATATGATACTGAGATTTAACAATGCCAAAACGAAAGTTTTTGTTTTCCCCCATCTTTTCAAGCTCACTGAATAGCATTTTCATTCACCTGATTGCTCAATCTCAAATAGAGAAGCCATTCCTGATTCCTTTATTTTCCTCTTCACATGCATCCCATTCATCAGTCAGTCAGACTGGGCCTATTTCAAGGAATCTACTGATCATTCAGTTCTATTCTTTGTACACTACCACCTTATCTGTTCAGATTATTCAGATTTCTCACCTACAGTATTGATATAGAACTGCTCCCCTGGCTTATATCCATGACTGTTCTAAAGTTGTGCTCATTAGTACAAGTTACCTAAAACTATACAAAAGATTCTTAATGTAACTAGAATGAAATCTGTGTTCCTTACTCTAGCTGATTTAGTCCTAACACAAACTTCCTCCTTGTATCAGTAAAGATTCAATCAGAAAACAGATCAATGAGTAATATAGAATAAGATTTGTCATAGGGATTTGACAATAAGCAGTTATGAGAGCTAGGAAAAGCCTATGTAAGGATATAATTTTATTTGGTTGTTTTTTAGTTTTTGTTTTTTTGAAACAGGGTCTCTCTTAGTAGTTCAGGCTGGTCCCAAACTCACTATATAACAGACAAGCCTCAAACTCACAGCAATCCTCTTGACTCTGCCTCCTGAGTGCTGGAAGCAGATGAGAGTCACTACACCCAGTGTTGTGGTAGTGGTTACCAGGGACTGAACTTGGTACCTTGAACTTACCAGGCAGAACCACTGAGCTAAATCCTGCACCCAGGATATCATTTATATATCTGATATTAGGTTGAAAAGGAAAAAGAAAAAGGAAGCATGACATACAGAAAAGAAAGAATAAATTGAAAGCTACAGAGATGAACTGAGACTATTCTGTTTTGGTGTTTAATTTCTAGAATTTTGACTATTATATGCCTAGATATAGATATTTTTGTTCATAGTTACTGAATTGCTATATGCTTCACTTATCCATATGTCACATTCTTTTTCATACTTGGGAAATTTTCTATTACTACTTCTGTGAACAGGTTTTTATGTATCATTTGTGCTATCTCTTGCTTTTTCATTGACTGTGATCAATCTTATGTTATCCTTCTTTCCATAATCTATCAGCTGCTAGATTAATTTTTTTTTGTGGTCCTTTGCTATTTTTAAGAAATCATTCTTTTCCTGATCACTATCCACAATATTGTCTTCTATATCTGATATTCTGTCCTCACTATCAAGAACCTGTGCAGACTGCTGGGCATGGTGGCTCACGCCAAATAATCTTCGCTCTTGGGAGGCACAGGCAGGAGAATTGCTGTGAGCTTGAAGCAAGGATGGGCTACATAGAGAGTTCAGAATCAGCCTGAATACAAAGTAAGACCCTGTCCCAAAAAAACTGAAAAAATAGGACCAGGGATTTAGCTCAGTGGTTCTGGCATATGTCTTGCAAGCGCAAGGGCCTGGGTTTGATCCCCAGTAACCACATACAATACTGGGCATGGAGACTCACACCCAACAGCAATTAGTACCACATACCACTGTGATAGGCATAATAGTGGCTCATACTTGTAATCCCAGCACTCAGGAAGCAGAAGCAAGAGGATTGCTGTGATGTGAGTTTGAGGCTGAGCTCAGGGCCAGCCTGAACTACAAAAAAGTGAAATCCTGTCTCAAAAAAAACCCTGAAAAAATAAAAAAGAACCTGTGAAAAGGATCCTGATCTCCTGCTTGATGCTACAACATAAGGAGAGAAGAAACACGATACAGATCAAAGGAAGAAACAGGAAACTAGGATGGTCAGGGCTTGAGCAAGCAATGATCTTGAACAGCCAGAGCCACTGGTCTTTATTGGTGACACGATCACTGTTAAATTGGGATGACAGAGCTTTGTGTGATTGCTGGGGATACATGGCTAATACAGGTAAGGCTTGTAAACGAAGAATGTTAGGAATATAACAGACCAGATACAGAATTTGGTTAATGATTATAATTCTATGAATGGAAATTGGATGCAAATCACTCTGACTTCAAAGTCACAGAGGCTTCAATTAGACTAATTCTTAAACCAAAACCAAATTATAGGATTGACTTTTACAGACTTTAGAGCACATAGCCTACTTTGACATAATCAACAAGGTGGTCTCCCACAACTCACATGTGCTTATTCTATTGTACATATTCCAATGGAATTTTTAATCTCCTGGATAGCTGTTTGAATTTGTTTCATGGATTTCAGTTTTTTCCTATTTTGGGCTTTCATAGTTTCCATCATTTTCCTAAACTCTTGTATTCTTTTCATTTATATCAACTTTATTTTTTTTTATTTAGGTTTTTTGAGACAGGGTCTCACTTTTGTGGTTCAGGCTGGCCCTGAGCTCAGCCTCAAACTCACATCACAGCAATCCTTCTGCCTCTGCCTCCCGAGTGCTGGGATTACAGGCGTGAGCCACCACGCCCAGCACTGTGGTATGTGGTACTGGTTGCTGCTGGGCGTGAGTCTCCACGCCCAGTATAGGTATGTGGTTAACCGGGGAATCGAACCCGGGTCCTTGCGCTTGCAAGACAGGCGCCGGAACCACTGAGCTAACTCCCCGGCCCCCTCAACTTTAAAGTAACTAGGCATTTCTTTGATTATTGTCACTATCTCTATAGTTATCTAAGAAATTATTTCTATTTTGATTTTTTTCTCATTCATCTGATTTGTTACTCATTGCACAGGGTCTAGGTGGGCAACTCAAACTGTTCCACCTCATTATCCCCAAAGTCTGCCTTTGGTGAGCTAGCTGGAAGTCTGGAGCTGCATCTCACCTCAGTGTCTTCTGATTTTCTAGTTTTTTTTTTTTTTCAGTTTTTATTCCTTGGTTGGTATATATCAATTACTTATGGCAAGTAGCTCGATTGCTAATATTTCAAACACTTAGGAAATGACTATTTGTCTGAGATGTCTTCCAGGTATATCTGGCTTTTGGGTTTTGAGTCTATTGCAAGATACTGCCTCTTCAATTTATTGAGGGTGAGAAATTAATGCTGCCTACTTGGCTCATTGTTGTGCACTGATATTGTTTATGACCCTTGGGCAATCTCAGTGGCATACCAAGAAAAGTAACAGATTAGAACAACTACATCACATGGACTAAAGTGTCATAATCAGCAATAACAATAGCATCAAACACAACCTAGAAAATGACAAACTGTAATAATTGTTAACTTGCCACCTTTAACTAAATGAAGTGGATTTGTGATTGTATAACAAAATCTAAAATGAAACAGAAAATTGTATACCGCATATAAACCCTAAATATGGTGATTTTACACTCAGGGGAAAAATTTAAAAGGAGTTGTAGGGGGAGAATAGAGAAAAAAGAGCAAGAGGAAGAAATTTGAGTCAAGGCTGGATGAAAAAGGAAAACTTTGAGAAACTGGTGAAAAATATAGAACAGAAGGCATGAAAGAATAAAAATAGGATTAACAATTTAAAAAACTAGAAATAATGGTTACACTCATAAAAGCCAGAATGATCAAGAAAAAGACAAAATAAAAACAAAATTAAAAATAAGATTAAAAATGTTCATTTCACAACATGTCTCTGCTGTCACTGGTAGACACAGTGGGCAGACAGAGTCCAGATCCATGTTAAATCCTAGTGTAAATCCTATAGATTTATGCTGCAGAAGTGGGTAATTCCAATAGGACTGTACTTTTAGTTCTACTGGCTGGATCTGGGCTCTGAGGCTAGGACTTTGTTTCAGATAACTCTGGAGATCAGTTGTTTTACTTCTTGCCAGTTTAACTCATCAGCCTCTTCCTTACAAGGATAGGCACTAGATGAAGCCACCTCACAGCTGCTCTGAGCTCTGAGTTCAGCTGACCCCCTCTCTAAAATGGCTACCAGCCAATCTCTTTTCCTGGGGTGAGTGTCTGAACCTGAATCATCAGCCACAGCAGTCCACTGCATCCACTGCTCTGTTCTACTGGTGCATTTCTCTGTGGAGGCCCCTGGAGTCACTAGTGGCTGCCATGTATCTGCAGGTCTGAGCAACCTCTCCCAGGCACTGAGGCAGGGCTTGGAGGAGGAAAGAGGCAATTGCCATCTCCTTCTTCTTCATTGAAGTTCATCTCTTTCCTCTTCCCATGGGCGTCAG
Source organism: Petromus typicus (assembly GCA_004026965.1). Lineage (NCBI taxonomy): Eukaryota > Metazoa > Chordata > Mammalia > Rodentia > Petromuridae > Petromus > Petromus typicus. The sequence goes on along the minus strand of PVIR01026743.1, from coordinate 2,186 downwards.
TTCATACATCAGTTCCTTCCTAGGTCCCCTGGGCCCATTTCCCTCCTTCTTCTCTTCTTCACATTGCTATATTCTAACGGCTGGCTATCAAATCAAATCATCAAGAGGCTTTGTCTCTTCTGTTCACCAGACTTCCTGGAAGTCTCAAAGATGGCAATTTAAATAACTGTTTTACCACTCAATATTGTGAATACCCAGTATCTCTTTTACCAATCAAAACAGGATTATTATACTCCTAAATCTAGTAAGATCAGGAAAAAAATGACTTCTAGAGAATCCAGAACCAATTTAGAGAAGGCTTGATTAGGATTCCTTTAAACTGCACCACTTCCTGCACTAAATTCTATGTCAATTCAGATTTTGTCAAAATTTATTACAGGAGTTTGACATTAAGGAATGGTAGATAGTGGTTAAGTCATCTATGTAAAATATGTCTTATGCCCAGCTGAAAGTTAGAAAAGCATTTTGAATCTGAAAGAAAAGAGGAGAGCAAGGACTAACAAGAAACCAAAATATGCCAGACTCCAAAGGATGAAACTGCTGCCAACTAATATACCCTTAAAACCAAGTACTATACCTCTGAGTTAGATTATACAGGTGGCACCTGCAGAAGAAGCAAGTACCCTTCAGTACTTCAATATATATATAGAGAGAGAGGGAGAGAGAGAGAGAGAGAAAGAGAGAGAGAGAGAGAAAGACACCGAGAGAGAGAGCCTAAGATTCAGAGATGTACAGGAAAGATTTCAGCAAGATCTAAAGAAGCTGCAGGCACGTCTGCTGCTGTATACCACCACCAAAAAAGAAAAAAGGCAGCTACAAGTACAGTGTGAGAAATGCAAAAATTCATACTTGTACACAACCTTCTAGATATAAACAAGGCTACTGTTTTACTTTGGCTTTTCAGATCGCACAGAAATGTTACTTGTTACCAACTCTAAACTGAAAATGTACAAGGAGGGGAGTCTGAGAAATGTAGTTCCAACTTCTCTAAATTGGCACAATACTAAGTCATCATGCTACCTAAACTGTTACAGTTTGTATCTACATGTATCCCTGAAGCCTCAAGCACTCGTAGCTGGGGCTTTGGGGAGATGACTGGACTATGAGTGTTTGATACTGGATCACAGGTGTGTGATACCGGATCATGAATATGTGATATCAGAGTAGTCTTTTAACTTGTTTAACATAGTTCTGCATGTGGGGAATGGGTTCACTGAAAGGGAAGACCCATTCTGGGTGTCGGTGGCACTGACAGGCACTTAGCCTGGATGGAATAAAGAAGAGAAAGAGGAAGGAAATATCTTCTTCCTGTCTGCCACAGCATGAACTGTCACTCCTCTGCCATAGCACTTTGCCATGCTGCTCTACTTTGGATCCAGCAGCTATGGAGTGAAACCTGTACAAATTGAGAGCTGAAACACTTTTACTCTTAATGTTTGAGTGCTAGGTATTTTGTGCCAAAAACAAGAAAGTAACTAAGACTCTACCTCTCTGACAGTGCCTACCACCCCAATCACAACAGTACCTTCCAAAGAGCCAGGGGTTTAGGACAATGGATACAGCAATTGCAAATTTAATCCCTGGTACCACAATAAATACATACATATATACATACATACATACATACATACATACATACCTTCCAATTCTTAAATTATATAAAAATTAGTTTCTATCTAGACATTTGTACTATTGTTCCTTCTGCCTGAAATGCTCTGTAGCCTAGCTTCCTTTTATCATTCATTTTGCCATTTTCATGTTACATCTTCTGTATAAAGTATCTCCTGCTCCTAGTTACTCTCTGTAGTGAACATTTTTAGTTGTTTGGACAGCAAAAATTCCCATTCCCTGTCATTCACTTCTAATGGTAGATTTCCTCACAAGTACTGTCTCCCATAAAACCACTGTCCATCAGCCCTTGAATGATCCCTGAGTAGACTGAACTAATCATAAGATTTATGCTTTTGGGCCGGGGAGTTAGCTCAGCGGTTCCGGCGCCTGTCTCGCAAGCTCAAGGACCCGGGTTCGATTCCCCGGTAACCACATAACAATACTGGGTGTGGAGACCCACACCCAGCAGCAACCAGTACCACATACCACAGTGCCGGGCGTGGTGGCTCACGCCTGTAATCCCAGCACTCGGGAGGCAGAGGCAGGAGGATTGTGATGTGAGTTTGAGGCTGAGC
>PVIR01026742.1:0-23560 GCA_004026965.1 Petromus typicus | reverse complement strand
GGGGAGTTAGCTCAGTGGTTCCGGTGCCTGTCTTGCAAGTGCAAGGACCCAGGTTCATCCCTGGTAACCACATAACAATACTGGGCATGGAGACTCACACTGAGCAATCAGTACCACATACCATCAGTGCTGGGCGTGGTGGCTCATGCCTATAATCCCAGCACTCAGGAGGCAGAGGCAGGAGGATTGCTGTGATGTGAGTGAGGTTGAGCTCAGGGCCAGCCTGAACTACAAAGTGAGACCCTGTCTCAAAAAACCTAAAAAAAAAAGAAAAAAAGAATAATGCACTCGGCAAAGGCATCCTCTGGAAATGAAATTATAAAATATTTGGAAGTAGACAAAAGGTGAAAGACTATATCTCAGCCAGACTTGTTCTGCAAGAAATGTTACAGGCAGCTTTTCCAACTGTACTAGCGACATACGAAAAAGAATGAGAACATATAAAAGAATGAGAACATATAATAAGAAAAAGAATGAGAACATATAAAATTCACCAATAAGCATAGCAGCAAACTCAGGCTGCTCTAATATTGTGAGACAACCACTCATATCTTTGGTACAAATACTTAAAATAAAACAACCATATTCATGTATCTAAAGATAGACAATATCGAAAAATATAAAATGAGACATCAAAACTTCAGAATATGGAAACAAGTGAAATGTAAGCATAAAGATTTTTATTATTATGGCTTTCTCTCTTTGTGCTCTTTATGATTTTCTTATATTGCTATCATTTCAAAAGAGCTTGTTATAATCAAAAGATATTTTATAAGGCCTATTGTTGCTACAAAGCAAAAATCTATAGTAGACAAACCAAAAATAATAGGCAAAGAATCAAAACACACTGCCAGAGAAAATCACTTAGTGCAAAAACAGTAAAAAAGGAAATAAAGACTATAGTAAAGCTAGAAAACAAGTTAAAAATGGCTATAGTAAGAACACATATATCAATAGTTACCTGGAATGTAAATAGATTAAATCTTCCAATCATTGAGTAACTGAATAGATTTTTTAATTAAATTCAAGTATATGTCACTTATAAGAAATTCACTTCACCTGTGAGGACATGCACAGACTAAAAGTGAAAGAACAGAATACAATGATTAATGCAAATACAGTCCAAACAAAATCAGGAATAGCCATACCGATAAAATACAGTTTATATCAAAAGCAGTTTAAAAAAACAAGGAAAGACATTATATTATGCAAAAGATCAACTCAGTAAGAAGTAACAATTCTAAATACATATGCACCCAATATGGGGGCACGTACACCCTGCTAGGATTGATCATCAAGAAGTGGAAAATGTAACTAGACTAACAATAAGGGACATGGGAGAATCATTAACAAAAAGTCTCCTATTGAAGAAAATCTACATGACCAATCCTAATTAATCCAATTGGCTTCACGATTAAGATTTTCACTGAACATTTAAAAACCAATACTATTTCTTCTTAAGTTACTCATACCAAAACACAGGCAAGAAAAAATTCTTCCAAACACATTCCATGAGATCACGGTTACTCTGACATCAAATCACATGACAAAAAAAGAACAAGAAAAAGAAAAGAAAAGGAGGAAGGAGGGAGGGAGGGAGGGGAAGGAAGGAAGGAAGGAAGGAAGGAAAGAAAGAAAGAAAGAAAGAAAGAAAGAAAGAAAGAAAGAAAGGAAGGAAGGAAGGAAGGAAGGAAGGAAGAAAGAAAGAGAAAAGAAAAGAAAGAAAACAAGCAAACTACCTACCTACCTAGGGGTCAACAATGATGCACATAAATCCTCAACAAAATAGTCACAAATTGAATTCAACAGCACAATATAAAGGGTTATCCTCCATGACTAGTGGAATTCATCCCTGAGATGAAGGCTGGTTCCACATACACAATTAGTAAAAGTGACTGGCAAACCAAAAGGGGGAAGGACAAAGACCAAATGACCATCTCAACAGATTCAGAAAAGACACTCAGTAAAATTTAACATCCATTTATGATAAAAATGTTGAACTTACTGAGTGCAGAACAAATAAACCTAAAACAAGCCAACACCTGACATCACACTGAATGAAGAAAAGCTGAAAATTTTCTAAGATCTAGAGCAAGATCAGGACAAATTCATTGATTCAATTCCACGTAGAATCAGAATCTTAACCAGAACAATCAAGGAGAAAAAATTATATGGCATCCAAATTGAAAAATAGGAAATGAAATTATCACTGTTTGCAGATAATTTGATCCTATATTCAGAAAACCTCTACCAAAAGATTTTAAAACTAATAAATGAATTCAGCAAAGCTGCAAAATACAACATACAAAATCAGTAGTACTGTTATATGCCAGAAACCAATATCCAAACTAGAAATCAAGCCAGTTATTTCATGTATAACAACCATTTTTAAAACCCAGTATAGAACTTAACCAAAAAAAAAAAAAAAAAGCTCTCTAAAATGAAAACCATAAACCTTGATGAAAGAAACTGAAGTGGATATACATAAAAACAATTAGTACGAGTGGTAAATATATTTACTCTACTTTAAGACATCTATGCTCATGAGTTATAAGAGTCTGTATTGCTAGAGTATCCATACTACCTAACATGATTGACAAATTTAACATATCAAAATACTAATGAAAAATTTCCTGAACACAGAAAAGGCAATCCTGAAATCCACAAAAGCACAACAATGGGCTTGTATCCAACTAAGAAGCTTTTGCACAGCAGAAGTAACAATTAACAGAATAAAGAGACAACTTGCACGTTGGGGAGATATTTGCTAACTATACATCTATCACACATTTCTTCTCCAGGATACCTAAGGAACTTAACAGTAAAATTACAAACAACTTTATCTAAAAATCAGCAAAAGACCTGAATAGACGCATCTCAGTAGAAGGCACCAATGATCAACATATATCCGAAGAAAATGCTTGATACCACTACTTATCAGAGAAGTATAAATTGAAACCACAAGATACAACTTCACTCCAGTAAGAATAGGTATTAGCAAAATCTCTAAAAGTAACAAGTACTGACAAAGATGTGGGAAAAGGGGGAAACCTAAACACTGCTGATCAGAACATACATTTATAGAGCCACTATGGAAAACAGCACAAAGATTCTTCAAAAAATAAGAAATATAACTACCCTATGATTCAGCAATCCCATCATTGGAATATGAAAATATTTAGAGGAAATTAAATCAGTATCTCTAAGAGACCTCTGTATATTCGCACATATTACAGGCCATTCACAGTAGCTAAGAAATTGAAACTCCATGTCCATCAATTGATAAATGGATAAAGAAAAGGTAACACTACTCAGCCACTAAAGAGATGAGTTCTATGACTTGTGACTCTATAGACAGAACTAGAGATTGTTTGGTAAGTGAAATAAGACAGGCACAGAAAACTATACACCACAGACTTTCACACATAACTAACATGTAAAAAAAGCTGACCTCATACAAGTTCAAAGTAGAATCGTGAGTAGCAGAGAATGGGGACATAGGAAGGAAAGAGGGTGGCATGATGGAAACAGGGTGATCAGTAGCTACCAAATCATAAATCAGAGTCTGAAGTGCTGCTTGCTATAGGACAATATGGTGACAGTAGACAACAATATACCATATGCTTCTGAAAACTAGAAGATAAGGTTCTTAGGGGCTGGGGATTTAGCCCAGTGGTTCTGGCGTCTGCCTTGCAAGCGCAGTCCCGAGTTTCCTCCCTAGTAACCACATACCACAATACTGGATGTGGAGACCCACACCCAGCAGCAATCAGCAACACATACCACAGTGCCGGGCGTGATGGCTCCAGCACTCAGGAGGCAGAGGCAGGAGGATTTCTGTAAATTCAAGGCTAAGCTCAGGGCCAGCTTGAGCTACAAAGCAAGACCCTGTCTCAAAAAAAAAAAAAAACCTTAAACCCTACAATTCTAATTTGACACACAGAAGAAGTACAGATTACAAACTACCAAAGCCATCGGTTCCCTCTTGGACAAGATCTCAGATGCTCTAGGAAAACCAGGCAAGGAACATTCCCACATGGAAAGTTCACTGGGAATTTGTGCCTCCCCAGGTGAAGACCTGACTGTATCAATCTGAGTAAGAAACACCTGACTAATTGCATTAGCACAGGTTCTCTGAGACAGACGACCCACCCTGGGTGTGGGCGGCACTGATCAACACTTTGTAACCTGGATGGAATAAAAGGGGAAATGAAAAGGGAAGGCTCTACTCTGGTCAGAGGGGCTCCAGTCTGATCTTCACCTTAGATTTTGTCTCCTGACTTCCATGACAGACTCTTTGGCCTCCCAAAATGGAGTCCAGGCCTTTGACTCTTGGCTGAATAGTTTGGATCTCCAGCACCCAGGCAACCCTTTTGCTCCTTCCCACACCTCACTCCACAAGCAGCCACTGTAAGCCTACCTTGTAAGTCCTTATGTATTTATTCACCTTATGTTAAATCTGCTTTGGACCACTGACATATATTACGTTTGGTATGATCCATTGCTAGTTTTTGAGTTCATAAAGTGATAAGAAAATACCTGACATTTTGCTTCTAAAGCATTAAATCACATATTTTTAAAGTTTTAGAAAATTTTTATCAACTGAAAATAGTATAAAATATCCAACAATGATAACATTCGAATAAAATAAGCAGAATTTATAAAAAGGAAAAGTTTTTATGACTATGAAAAAAGATTCATGTATAAATATTTCTAAAACAAATTTCATACAGGCTATTTTCCAGCAAATCCTAGATCAAATTATTCTTAACTGAAGAGGCATTCTCTTTAAAGCAAATTGAGAACTGCTGTTAGTACTAAACTGAAAGAATCTGAACAAACAGTATCAGAATAATTGGATCCTGGGCCAGAGATTTAGCTCACTGGTTCCAGCGCCTGCCTTGCAAGCATAAGGTCCTGACTTCAATCCCCAGTATCCGTAACCACATACCACAGTGCTGGGTGTAGTGACTCACATCTGTAATCCCAGCACGTGTGAAGCAGAGGCAGAAGAATTTCTGTGAGTTTGAGGCTGAGTTCAGGGCCAGCCTGAACTACAAAGTGAGAACCTGTCTCAAAAAAAAAAAAAAAAAAAAAAGAATAATTGGACTTTTACAATGCTTTAAGAGATAACTATAATCACGGTAGAAAAGGAGCAACTTAGATGGTGAATTAAAATATACTGTAATATTTTCACTGATAAAGATTACATATCACCTGTAAACCTGTAATTGTTTGAAACATTAATAATACTTGTGGCTCATTTTTCAATTTAATAATGCCTAAGAACTTTACTAGAAATGCCAATTACTACTAACACCCTGCGGATGATTTCTATAAACTGAAATTCATTTGTTTGTTTGTTTTGTTTTGGAGACAGGGTCTAACTTTGTAGTTCAGGCTGGCTCTGCGCTCAGCCTCAAACTCACAGCACAGCAATCCTCCTGCCTCTGCCTCTACCTCCTGAGTGCTGGGACTACAGGCGTGAGCCACCACGCCCGGCACTGTGGTATGTGGTGCTGGTTGCTGCTGGGCGTGAGTCTCCACACTCAGTATTGTATGTGGTTACCAGGGAATCAAACCCAGGTCCTTGCGCTTGCAAGACAGGCTCCAGAACCACTGAGCCAAATTGCCGGCTCTATAAACTGAAATTTAGAAACTATGTAAGAACTTCAGTAATTCAAGCAAGATTATATAAGGATGATGTAAGGAATAGTGAGGGGAAGTAGATATAATCAAAATTAATGCCTTGATACTCAATACTTTGCAAAATTAAGAAGCATACAAGTAATAGAGAAAAAGACTATAAAAATATGCAATTTGACATTACTGTCAATCAAAATTTTGTGAAAATCTTGATTAAACAGCAAAATTGGAGATGTTGCTGACAAAGCAATAAAAATAAAACTTTGAAATAATTTGTAAATTACATGTTTAATGTATGACACATGGACAACCTATCAATAGAACAACTACCCAGGTACGTGCAATCATGATAATGTTCAGCTGTCTTTGATATTTGCCCATGTTCAATTATGTAAGACTATACTTTTGAACTTTTTTTTTTTTGAAAACACTTGTTTTGACAGACAGAACATGATTTAGGATGTTTGCTTAGCTCGTAACACTCTGGTTTTGGGCAGTAGAGTACACAGGCCTCCTCGTGTCCTGTGCCCCCACCAGGTATGTGAAGTGCGCCTCTCGGAGGTCAGCTCCAGTCCCAGCAACCCCGGCGAAAGCTTTTTCGTCTTGTTCGAACTCATCTTTTAAGACACAAATGTATGCTCTACCTCTTTGTGACAGATTACTTAGTCATGAGAATAAGTACAAACGTTACTTTCTAATGTGATTTCCACTACTACATTGATTACAGAATGATTTTGACCAACACAACCGCTAGAATCAGAGACTATGAGATTCCAAAATGGTGGACAGGGCTGTGTATAGTAACTTCCAAAAAATACCATTGCAGAAAGAGAGTTCTTGACCATAATGAAACCTGACAATTTTCAACAGTGTCCGGCGATGTCAACATTATGTACCCTTGACCCCACGCAATTAGAATGGAGCTCAGTGGTCTTCCCAAAAGAACCGATAGCCCTCAAAACCAGACAAATCCCAACTAAGAGAACACGTACAAAACACCTTCCCAGCATCCTTCAAAACTGACGACATCCTGACAAACAAAAGTGCCTAAAAAACTTTTCCAGCCCAGAGATCACTAAGGAGACTTAATTAAACCTGGTGTGCAGCCGGGCTGGAATCCTGAACAGAAAAGGAGCATTAGGTTAAAAACTAGGGAAACCTGAACAGAATAAAAGCTTCAGTTAATGAAAATGTATCGATATCCACTCATTGTATCAAACACAGTATGCTGGCCTAAGGTTGGAGCAACAGAGATAATGGTGTGGAGTCCAGTTGGAACTCAGTTCTTAGCAGGTGTTTTGTCAATCTCAAACTATTTTACGAGAAAAAGTTTAGAAAATACTCAGTGTAAGGAAAGATAAAATGGCCTCCTTTGTGGCTTCCCAGAAGGACTGGAGCACAGCCTGTCGGAGGAGGACTCACCATAGGAGGGCAGAGCCGAATGCCAGTCAGTGACACTCTCTAGGTCTCGGACTGTCCTGGTGGAGGCCTGGTCTGGACGCAGCAGGATCCTGCAGTCTTCCTTGCTCAGCCCTCTTGAAAAAGTGGACGTGGCTTGTAGGAGGTGGTCATGGGTCTATCATAACGACCCAGAATCCTTAGAGCTTTGGAGCCTGCATCCACTTTCCCTCTGAACCACCTGCGCTTGAATTACACACGGAATTCACGCGCTTTCTCATCCGACCCGGATCAGGGCTGTCATGTCAGCCGATGGCCACGAGAGGGCACTGCAACCATGAAGACCCGCAGGCCAAGCTGGACAGAGCCCCAGGTGGACCAGGCTGAGCTCCTTCCCCTCCGGCCACACGAACGTTCAGATTCTCTCCACAGCCGAGGCGCTCCCTGGGCCCCTGAGTGCCCGATGCCCTGTGGTCCCCATCCTCACAGTTCTTCTATGTCTGTGGTCTGAAGACAGTATGGACTTCAAAGTCCAGGAAGAAAATTAGGCATGGCCTTTCTCTATCTCAAACATTTCCCTTATGGAGGAGATTTTTTTCCTGGCTTAGTAATTCACGATGGTTGCCAGACACGGACATACACACAAGAGACATCAGTAAGGCGGGACAACTCGTAAAGGACTCTTCTCCTCATTTCAGTTTATCAGTGGTGTTGTACTTTGGGACTTTTTTATCTACAAGGTGTAATCAACATATACCGTGAGTGCTGGAGTTTTTTTTAATCATTACAGTAAAAGACAAACAGTCATTAATCCCCTTCACGTCAGACACAGTAATTCGATCATTCACCCTACTGTCAGAAGCAGTTGTGGGGTCCATTTCATGTGATCAAAAGTAAGATGAGTGCCATTGCCTGGTTGGTGTAACCCACTGGAAAGGCTGGCTTGTAAAAGCATGGCCATGTGTCCTCACCCACCTTATGGCCTGGCTCTGGCCCTGTGTGACTTCTGACTCTTCTCCAAAGACCAAATGACCATGAAAAGCGGACATTTTGAATTGATTCAAGCCACTGAAGCAGTCATGGCAGCGCCGCTCTCACAAATCTTCTGGAAAGGGCCAGAAGCATGAGCCACCATGCCTGGAGTATTGTATGTAGTTACTGGGGGATCGAACACGGACCCTTGCACTTGCAAGACAGGCACCAGACCCATTGAGCTAAATCCCCAGCCCCCAAATAATTATTTTTTTAACTTGAATATTTGCTGTAGTTTTTATCACACCCTTACTTTCCTGGGCCAGGCGTCTGGCCTGCCATAGATGAGGCCCTGGGGAGAAGGACATCTAACACCAGCACTGGCACAAGGGAAGGGAAGAGTTTGCTCACTGAAGCAGGGAATTTGAACTCACTGCACAAAATCCTAGGAAACCTTGTAACTTCTTGAGCAGGACAGTTTGAGGAAAAAGACTCTGATGATTCTATCTATAAGTTGCTGTAACACAACTTAATAAGGGCTAATGCCTAGAATGGGGACCGTGGAAACACAATACAAAAATGTTTAGGAAATGGTGGAGGTACAAGCTCTCCTCATTGTGGGTAGACCTAGTCATTATGAAACAGTGAGACCGGATCTTCAGCGGGACCAGTCAGATGCTCTGGGGAGGGGGAAGGTGACCACTCGGCCTGTGCATGGGCTGGAGCTGAGGGAGGCTGGGCGCAGTGTCAGATTCTTTCTTGAAGACAGAACTCCCATATTTTCTGGAGAATCTCTCCCTAACTGAATTTCAAGGACAGAATACCCAGATAAACTTCTCTGATAATTGCTCACTTGTCACTTTGTCTTTGAAGGGCTGGCACTGCTCACTGGGTCCTGATGGTCTCCAGGTTCCTTTCCTCCCAGCGTTGCCTCCCCCATAAGAATGGTCCTGCCTTTGTGGAATATTTGTATGCCTCCTAAATACACTGGTACTTGTACTTCCTGCAATATGTCTAACTGTGCCTAAATTATTCTGTAATACTGGTCCTCTGCCACCTTTGAACTTGGTCTTCCTTTGAACTTGGTCTCCTTGGACTTCTTTTGTGTTCTTAATGCAAGGCTTACGTGACATAATGCAAAGTGCCTATCACGGCGCTAAGGGTCTTGTGATTAGAAATTCAGTGAATCTTCCAGAATGCCTGAAGTAATAAAGAGAAATAGGCAGCCACCTTTGAAAACTGTACAGGAACATATTGTTACAACTTCTGTGTCTTCAATTATTTCAAAATAAAAATTTATTTTAGAAAATTAAAACAACCTGCTAAGAAAATTCTCCATATACAGCTTGGTGTGGTGGCACAAGCCTGTACTACCAATGCTCAGGAAGCTGAAGCAAAAGGATTCCCTGGAGTTCAGGGCCAACTTGGGCTACATAGTGAGACCTTCTCTCACATCCAAGAAATGAAAAGAAATACTCCACATACAGTGTTCTTTGACTCTTTTGTTATCTACTCTACAGCAAGTAGAATTCAAACTGCCTGGTCACAGTGGGTCATTTCTGTTGGGACAGGACAAAAATGTGGCATAAAAACAATACCCTATGTTCTAGGATTTGTGTTATCTTTTTTCTTATGCTTTGCCTTCACTTTTCATGACAGATCGGAGAGGTACACGAAGAACCACAGGCCTGCGTGGGAACCCCCCTATGAGCTCGAACCTGACAAGGGATGATAAAGACGAAAGTAAAACACAGAATCAGGTTAAAATATGGAGGCCGAGAGGGTTCTGTTTCCCCTCGACATTCCTGTTCCCCTGTGACCGACACACCAGGGCCCTATTCACTCAGACATAGCACAACCGAATAGAGTCCACAGGATTCACCTGTCTCCACCCTCCCTGGTGCTTCTCCAGGTAAACAACTTCCCCTCAGGTGCTTCTACTCCTCCCTGCCGCGTGTCTGCGCGTGCACGCCCTCTTTCTCCTCAGTGCTCACAGAGGAGGCCAGTGAGGCCTCGCATTTTCCATCTGGTCTCCACAGTGCTGATTTAAGGGATGAGAAATTGAGAATCACGCTGGGTTCTTCCTGGAGACACGCAGGAACCGTCCACTTCGCGCCTTTCTAAGATCCTGTCTCGTCCTTTGACTTTGTTCCTGCCCAGCAATGACATCGCTCCATCCTCAGTGTCTGTCACCACGTTCTGTTCTGATGGGCCCCTCCTGTCTCTTGCAGACATCTGGGATCGCTCTTAGCAACTATCCAGAGCCGAGGACAATCGGTCCCTTTATCATGAAAGCCTTAGACCAATCACATCAGCAAAGTCCCTCTGCCTCTGCGGAGCATTCATTTGGGATTTGAACACATTTTGAAGCTGAGTCATTATGGCATTATTATCAAGCAGAGTCTATTACAAGGTCTCGTTTACATCGAGTAAAATGCATGTATCTCAAAGGCAGGATTCTTTGAGTTTGGCATGTAGTGTATGAGTGTTACCCACAGCCAGATCGGATTATAGATGTCCCGTCCCCCCACAGTTCCTTCTGCTCCTTTCTCCTCCGTGTTTTCCCTGTGAACAACAGCTGCTCTGAAATCTATACTACAGATTAAGTTTCCATGTTCTTAAGCTCTACGTGACATATGTGTGCTTTTGTCCCTAGTTGTTTCATTCACCAGTTTCATTCAGTGTAAGATTTACCCATAATGTGGCACATATCATTCACTCTTTCCTTTGCCTGACTGAGTAGTACTCTACTCCCTGCATTAGCTACGGTATGTTAATCCAGCCACTGGAAAGCATGAGCTTCACTATTGTGGATATACCACACCTTCTGAGAAGGTATTTTGCATGAGACATTTATGATATATGGTTTCTATCTCTCTTAAATATTTAAGCATGAAAATGCTGGTATAAAGGGTAAGAATACACCTAAATTTATAAGAAATAATGCCAAACAATTTTACATAGTAGATCTAACTTTTTTTCATTAAGTTTATTGGTACATTTTTGAAATATTTTATGATCACATCCCTCATTGGGAATTTGCACCTGTACATGATGCATCTTTGTTCCTAGTTTTCCCCCATTCCCCTCCCTCCCTTCCACCCCTCCAACCTCCCTTATTTACAAAAGCTCTGTTTCCACTTTTTCCTTCTTTTCTCATTTTGGTCCTCATTTGCTCACACCAGGGAAATAAATCTACATCTAACATTGTTTTTTTGAGACAGGGTCTCACTCTGTAGTTCAGGCTGACCCTGAGCTCACTATGTAACCCAGGCAAGCCTCAAACTCATAGCAATCCTCCTGCCTCTGCCTCCAGAGTGCTGGGATTACAGCGTGAGTCACCACACCTGGCACTGTGGTGTGTGGTACTGATTGCTGTTGGGCATGAGTGACCACGGCCAGCATTGTATGTGGTTACTAGAGATCAAACTCAAAACCTTGCACTTGCAAGGCAGGTGCTGGAGCCACTGAGCAAAATCCTGGCCCTAGATCTAACTTTTTATAACCCTACCAGTTGTATATGAGAGCTCATTCCTCCAAATCAAATAATTATTTGATTTCATTGGGATTTTTAATTTTAGCCATTCTAGTGGAAGCAATATTGTAATGTGATTTCAACTTGCTTTTCTCTGATAGCTAATAATGTTTAATATCTTTTCATGTTTCTGGTTGCACATATTCCTTGAAAAGTATCTGTTCTAATCATTCCATTTGAAATATTTCATACTTTTGTCTACGGCCATACCACCCTGAACGTGCCTGATCTCATCTGAAATATGTCATACTTCTATGATTGAAGTTTTATATATACATGTAATAAATGTTATATTTATTATTTGGTTCATATTTCTTTAATCTTATTCTACATAATTATATTTATTACAGTTGATTAATTTTTCATATTTTTTGAATGCAAGTTCTCTAAAATGTATACATTACAGATATTTTCTCCACATTTCATTCATTTCTTCAGAGACTGTAAAATGTCTATACCGCACTTGTCTATCTCGATTTCTAAACAGTCTCTGAACGGCCTTTCAGACATTTGAATGCAACTGTTCTAACTTATCACATTAACGATATATACAAACAATAAAAGAATGTATTTAATAAATGTAGCCATTGCTTGGCAAGAGAAGGAAGACCTCTAGATCATCATTCAAGCCAAAATGCCACTGTCTAGTAGAATATCAGACTAAAGTTCCTGCACAGTCTGGTTTCCCGGCCGACTCCACCATCTTTCCGACTCGTTGCCCCCCTGTCTCGCCAGCTGCCCTCAGCTTCTCCCACGGAGACCCCGCTGCTCTGAGAACACAGCGAGTGTTGTGGCCCGTGTGCGGGCTGCACTCTCGTCCTGGAAATCTCTTCACCCTGTATCGACAAGGTTCCTTCTCGTGTTGCCTTCGCGCAAATGTGACTTTCCAGGGAAGTCTAATCGGCCTCCTCCTTTTATTCACTGCCGGATCCCCAGCATCTAGCTCGGGGTAGGTGACACAGTAGATGGGAGACAGGACATCAGAGCAGACCCTGGCGTTCGGAAGCTGGCCTGGGACTAGTGAAGACTCTGTGATTGTTTCTTCAGACTCAAGAAAGTAATTAGAACACTGGCGAGATAGGCGACCCTGATGTGAGAACACAGTGAAACACTACAAGGCCATTTTATACATCTTTTGAAAGACAAAAGCAAGGTCCCTGGGCCACCTACAAAATACCAACACCCGCCCTCCGATCACAGCTACTTCTTTGCCACTGATAACTTTATTCCCATTCTAGTTCTACTCTCTTAAGGCTTGCTGGTTCATTTCCACCAAATATAGTGCAGTGACACTTCTAACAGCATCCAACTGTGGGAAAGTTAATTCCCCAGATTCTCCACGAATCACCAACCAAAGTCCCAATCCTATCATATTTTCTAACACCCTCTTGCTTACCTCTGAGATGCCTCTTGGGGTGTGTTTTACCACATGTTGTTAAGTAAAAACGCCAATGTGTTCAGCTGCAGGTATATTCTTAGTGTTCTTTGCAGAACACTGACAGTCCTCAAAAACCGTTTACAGGGGAGAGAGGAAGGAAGGACGGACTGAAGGACTGGTTACAGATATTATGTTCCCAATGTGATGTTTGCTAATCAAATTATCGACTCAGGAGTTGAGGATTCTGAATTTAATGGGAAATTCAAGCTGTTTACCTCCATCTTATGAACCTCTCTTCATCAAGTTGCTATTAAAGTTCAGTTTGAATCTAGTCTTTTTCCAGAGCTGAGACTTAGCAAATCTACAAAAAGATTGTATCCCAGACTCCGGTCCAGTTATTCACCATATCAAGGTATCCTGGCCCTCCTTGTATATGACACGACAACACAGCTCAAGTCGTTGTTCCTGAGACTTGGTCAGCAGTCCAGGGCCCACTCTTTCCCTCCTCCAACTTTCTTTTTCTTTTTCTTTTTTTCTCTATGAAATTTGGAACTAAGACTTTACTGATGAAGTATATTTGAAGACTGGACAATGGTACTTGGTAGTGAGTACTCATTCAGAAAGGAACCTTCATGATGCATAGCTAATTTAGTAGTTATTTCCTTTTTAAAAAAAATTTTAAATCTTTATTGGTACATTACATATATGCATCATGATTGCACTCCATAATGGGGATTTGTACCAATATAAGACACAACTTAATTCTCATTTTTTCCCATAGCCCTACCCACCCTACTGCCCCCCCATATACACAAAATTTGTTTCCTTATTTTTTTGTTACAAACTCATCATTTTTCCCCCTTCACCCTATTTTACATTCAGCATTTTCTGTTTCACAAGGAAATGAGTCCTAGAATTATATGTTATATATCCTCTCTCTTTCAGCTTCCAATTTTAGCAGAAGGAACTCTCTTCTGAATTCTGTGCTCTACTCTTTGGACCTGTGACCACTCATTGTAATCCATATGACACGATGATTTTCAGTGCTGGCCATGCTCTGTCCCTCATGGTGTCCATTATGAGAGATGCAGCGAGATGAAGAACTATTGTTCACTTGCTCCAAAAGCTCCTAAAAGTATAAATGAACACATGCCTTTCCATCTCACTATGTGGAACTCAAGGATTTACATTGTATTTATGCATTCACAGGAAATAACTAATTCACATCATCTATATTTTTAAAAGTGCATTCTTTTCTAAGCACTAGGGGGTAAAAAGCCTACAACCCCCTCCATCAACCTTCTCTGGTGTCAACCAGCGCAGACAGATCCCTGAGAACAGCCATGAAAGGACTCACTCCACCCCGAGTTAGCAGCATCTCTCCACTCTCAGGAGACGTCCCTAGGAGCCGCGTGTGTCATCGGCCACAAGGGACAAAGAGGCGGGGTGTATGTGCTCAACACTCTCCGGCCTCGACATTAGCTGCTTGCTTGATTTATCTTAGAGAAATGAAGTCACACAAATGTCATCTTCCCAGAGAGGCACCACTACCTCACTGTCGGGTCCTATGCTGTGTCAGTGTAGAGAGCTAACAAGTTTTCCAGCACTTGCGAATTGTTGAGCATGACTCACAACAATGCTTTTGAGAGACTTGATGGAGCGAATGCAGCTGAACAAATATTTAAGTCTAGGAATTAATAAATAATGACGAACGTTCTGTACCTGCAGGTACATAATCTTCACTGGGAATGTTGGCAGTGAGCCTTGAGGACGATATGCTCAGACTAGATTAGGCCATAGAGAATGTTAGATAAACGTTGTTTATCTAAATCAACAACACCTAGTGGAGCAGGCTGACCAAATAAATCTGATGTCCTCGTAGCATATTTTGAACCTGCTTTGGAGATCTGAAACCTCCCCCAGGAAGTCGGGTCCTAGGAGCATTCTCAGAACCTGTTAGTCACTTACCGCTGGCTAAGGACAAAAGCTTGGGCAGCTCCAAATTCTTTCAAATGAAGGAAATAAAACTGATTTCTGTTCTTTAGAGGCAATCAATAAAAAATAATATCTGTAAACATTGCATAATGCAGAGAGTGCTTTTCCTCTGTATTTCTCTTTTGAAAATTGCAACAGGCAAGTAAAATAAATTTGTCAATCAGCAATTATATGGGGTTAATAGGCGGCAGTTTCCAAGATCTATCCCCACACACAGAAGCATATCATCATTTCTGGACTCAGTTGGTCTATAAGTTCTCTAAAAGGCAAAAGTGTAAATGTTTGGTAGATACGAAGGCATCGAGATTAAAGAGAGGAAGTCTGAGTGAAGAAACTCAAGCAGAATTGGGAAGAATGCCAAGTCTGCGGCAAAAAAGTAGAAGTGGGTAGGAGAAGGTAGGAGAGCCCGTGGGCGGGCAAGATTGCGCTACCGCGTACCTCTGCATGGCGGTTAAAAAGAAGTAGAAATCAGTCTACGTGGCTCCCAGCTCAGGGCTTGAGTGTGAGATAAACAAAAGTGAGAAGAGAAGTTGGGCCTCAACTAAGTGGAGAACTTCCCCCGACCAGATAATCACTGCTTCTTGTGTGGAAGGCAGACATTTCTTACACCGTCCTGCCCCAAAGGGAACTGCCAACACGCGAGCAGAGGAAGATCTAATGTTTTTTTATTCTATGAGAAAAAAGGTCACCGAAAACTCTTAAGTAAGTATAAGTATGTAAAGGGGTGTTGAAGGAAAATTCCTATGACTGTGGCGTACGATTCAGGTCAGAGCGACAGGAGGAGAGTGTCAGAAAATACAGCTAGTCCATGCCAGGCTCATCTTCCAGGGAAGGGAAACTAGTATTGAGGAAGTCAGAAAGGAAAAAAGGTAAATAATAATAGAAAATATTTTTAAAATAACATGATTTGAACTGACAGGAACTGATGATCAGTAAGATGGAAATTGAAGGAAAATAAGCCTGATTTTATTTCATGATTTCAAAATCAGAGGAACTCTAAGGAAATACTGTTAGTGGCACCCATGACGATAACAGTCACGGCAGGTGTAGCTGACAAGAGAACTTCCCTGTAAGATAGTGTCTTTCCTTCGTCCTCTGCAATAGGAGTGAGCAACAGCAGTCAGGGTTTGGCCTCATTTCTGGAAAAAAGAGACTCTCTCTCAAAGAAAATGACCAGAGGCATCAGGACATGGAGTCCACATAGGCAGGCTGGCCTTTTCCAAAGGCCTGCAGGAGGCCTGGCTAGACTCAGAGGTGAAGAGCCGACTGTGGGTGTGTACTGGGGAAAGCAGGGCACAGGGTGAGGGAAGTAGTCACAGCCTTGCTGCCACGAGGAACGTGCCTGGTGCTTCTCACGGGAAGTGTCTCTTGTTCCTCCAGCATTGTCACTGACCTCTGTACCTCTACAGACACCAACCCAGCCTTCCAGGGCTGGTCAAGGAAGAAGACGACAGTGCACCTGACAAGGTAAGAGGATGAAGACAAGTGTTCGAAAGGGTTTTTGCAAAAGCTGTTGCCACATTTTCCACTTGATGACCTTGATTAAAAATTAATACTGGCAGTGAGATCATCAAGTGAGTAGAATTTATTTTCTTTTGTCTTCGTGGGAAACAAAGGACAGGTAGTCAGTTGCACCCTGGCTTTTTACACCACGATACTGTTTTATGCTGGTTATTTAAAAATATCTACATCTTTAAGTCTAAGTTAAAATACTGAAAATTTTCAGTCTAACTTGCATTCTCCACACCCCCCCCAACTCACATCACTATGTCAAATTCAAATTTTCTAAGTAGAAAAAGTAAAAAATAAATAAATATGCTGAGCACATTACTAGTTTTTAACGCGTTTAAAGGCAAAATTTAAAAAGTTCTGTGGGAGGGAAAAAGGAAAGAAGGGACAAGAAAAAATAGTGAAGATAGAAGGAAAAAATGGAAACAAAACTCTTGGATGTAGGGAAGAGAGGGGACTGGGGGAATGAGATAAAATAAAATAAAATTTATTTTTTAAGAAGTCCTGTGGATTCATAGCCTGCACATGAAGCCCAGGTGTTGGTTATATTCTCATTTACATAGCCAGCTTCAATTGCAGAGCTTTCTCCACAATGAACTACGCTTCCCAAGAGCAAACGTCCAGGGAATTACCTGAAATGCATTGTGGGGATTGTAGTTCTGAGTGAGTCTCCTTTTTCCTTGTCCTTGACTCACGCTCCGATCCAGGCATTACCAATTATCAGGGGCCATGTCGGTGAGACCGTGGCCCAACCAGGAAAGCTGGTGCGGGAATTACGCACAGTGATTGGCCAATACATAACATCGGGGTGGGACAAGAGGGTGGGAGGGGACGACCACGAGGATTGGGCGAGTAGCCCACGGCGGAGGGCGAGGATTGGCTGCTCTCTGGATCCGGGAGGCCTGGGAAGGGGCGGAGGGAGGAAAGTAGAGCAGGAAGAGCGGCGGTAAGGCGGCGGCGGCTGAGTTGGTGGCAGAATCGGAGGCGACAGACTACTCCAGCGGGTGGTGGCGGGCCGCGAGAACAGGATGCAGGTCCGGGTCGGGCTGACGCTGCTCTTCTGTGCGGTGCTGCTGGGCTCGGGCTGCGTGTCCTCCGGTCAGTATCCACCCCCGCGGCCGAAGGCCCGGAGCCGTGGCCCCCCGGCCTCTCCTGCTGACGGGCTCGGGGCTCGGGGCTGGGGGCTGCGGCTCGTCCCGCCTGGCACCGGCCGGCCATAGCCCTGCCCTTGGGCTTCGGTTGCCCTGGTCATCAGGGCTGTCCAGAGAGCTGAGGGGGAGACGGAGAGGGGCGGCCGTCCTGGCCACTCTGTCCCACGTAACAAACTTGACGCGACTTCTCTGGGACGGGAACCGAACCCCGACAGCTGGCTTAGTCCCACCGCGACCCTCACTCCGATGCTCCATTCTCGGGCCTCCTAGGGATTATGGGCTGTTTCCGATCTGGAATTCGGGGGTTTGGGGATTGTGATTGGCACATCTAGAGCTGTCACTTTCGGCTGAGCAGGGCCCGTCGAGGCTCAGGTGTGGTCGGTGGCTCCGTGGGTTTGTCTGACACCGAGGTGCTCCCTAGTCTGTTTAAAAACGAAGACTTCAGATGGGATCCTAACCACTGTACCTCCCTTCTTAAAAACTTCTTGAAAGGGTGGTGATCTCTGTCACGGTGTTTCTGACTTGTCCATGTTTGTTGACAGAGGTTTTATGACTTGAGAAAGACTCGGTCCTTATAAAGCAAATATCAAGTGTTACTCGCCTTTTCGTGTAGATTCATAGGCTTTTCAATTGATTTTTCCAATTAGCTGATTTAAACGCGGCTTCCTTTATTTTTAATGTTTGGATCTGCTTACATCAGAAAACTTCTGTCTGGAGAGGGTTAATTTTAAAATACTCAGTATTTCTCGGAGTTGCTAAACATACAGTAAAGCTTTAAAATTTTAATCAGCTTCACTTTACAAGACAGCTGCTCTGTAGCTTTAAGTTTGGGGGAGTATAAATGTCATTTTTTTTTCAACAGAAAGTTTCCCAGATGGTTATTTGAATTCCTAAATTATCTGTCCTAGTTGTAAGTCAGTGCCTTAACGTCATCCTGCGTCTAAAATAAGAAGCCTGAACCAAATTTCTGTTCGCGAGTGGTTTGAGATACGAGTTCAAAAGCAACAGGCATATGCTAATTATGACCAATATCTCGCTGTGAGGTCCGTTGCCCTGCCCTTGTCAGTGGTAGTTTGCATTTGTGACCAAATCCTTACAGACTCTTCAGTAAATAACTAGAAGCACTTCTAGCAGTTGTTGGAGAGGAGCCTGAAATGAATCTGTTGAGCGTTTAGTGGGTAACGTGCCTGGTGAATGTGGACCAGCTGCAGTGGAATCCCTCTGAGGAGTTTGTTAAAACTAAGTTTTAGGTCAGGTGTTTGTATGTGAACTCATTCTGTAAGTGGTCCTTCATACCAAAGTGTGAGAACTGTGGTGACTAAGAAAATGACTTATATTCCATCAGAATTCAGTTTGCAGAATCTAAAGAAGGTACTTCCTTTGACTAGTTCATAAACTTAGAGCTCCACATAAGAGCTTCCATAATTCTTGAAGATTTATAGGTAGGACTGGTGCAGTGTTATAATACAATGCAGTGTATTAATACCAAAGTGTTAAATCCCTTCAGTGGATTTGTATAAGGAGAACTGCGTTCAGGACTTATGTGTTGTAATTTTCCATCATACCAAAAGGTAAGCCAAAACGTTTCCCTCGTAAACACAAAGACTTAGCCAGAATTAAGAGAAAATAGACATGCATCTGCAAGGTGAGAAAGGCCAATTGGTCTTTTGCAAGTCACACCAGTGGATTTGACCAACCCATATGGAAAATACTCAGAAAAAAATTGTTTGCATTGACTAGACAGAGACTTTTTTTCTTGTTATTTCCCAAGTAATATAGCAACATATATGTTATTTCCCAACATAATATAGCAATTACTTCCATAGCATTAAATTGTATTAGGTGTTATAGGTACTTAGGGTATAGATAAATACTCCATTTTATAATACAGACTTTGGCTTCTGATTTAGTATTTTGGGGTTGAAGGGTGGAGAGTCCTAAAACCAGTCCTCTTTGGGTGTCATCATCACCTCAAGTTCACATGTTTTCAAACATGTGTGATATAAAATTTTATATATGAAGTGCTTAGAGTTTTCAGTTGGCTTACTCGCTCAGTAGCACGTTTATACAGGATTCCAGCCTCATGTGAAGAACTTACAGCTTTGCTTCTGTATAACAGTCAAGGGTTTGGTGGAAATTTTGTGTGCCAATGTTAGCAGTTGCCCAGGACAAGTTACGTTTATAACCACGTAGAATATATTTAGCCATCAAAGAAAATACTGATCCTATCGCTGTTAGTAGTGATTATCTCCTGTTTTAGAGATGTGTAAAAAAATAAGATAGTTGCACTAGAAATCTTTTCTTTTTCCTGTGGATCAACTTTAAGGAGATTGAAAAGATATTTCTCTTTTATTTTCTTAATAATGAGAAGACAGTAGTTTTTCTTACTTAAAAATAGATCTTTTCTTGGATCTGAGGGCATAACAGTGGTGCAGTGTGCTGAGCCTCTAGGAACCCCAAGTTCAAAGGCCCACACCAAAAGGAAAATCATAATAAATACTGTCTTGTTTCTGGCAGAAAAAACGCAAATGTAATTTTAGCTACCAAGTGTTTTTCCTTTGTGCCAATGTTATAGTATTTTTAATAAGACCCACTGCCAGGTATTTCAGGTAATAGTTGTGCTAGCAGCATCAACTCCGAGTGGTTTTTAGACAACAGACGAGGTGTCGCTTCCCTGTTTCGGTGGTTCCTTCCACCGCTATGAACGAGCAGGACGGATGGGACTCTTCCCTCATGGTAGACTGAGAAGGTGAAGGCTGAACAAGCTTTTGGCATTGAACCGTGAGTGTTCAGATTAATCTGCGAGGAAGCCAGCTCTCAGACTCGGCTCTCAGGCCTCAGATATGGAGTAACAGAACCATTGCTATCCAAGGATCTGCACAGATCCTAAACACAAGGCAGGACAGAAGACAGGCTGTCTAGTCCCTTTTCACCAGACTTGTTTTTTTTTTTTAATACCTGAAATTGAACTCAGGCCCTTACACTTTCGAGGCAGGCACCCGAACCACTGAGCTAAATCCCAAACTCTTTAGACTGTGTGTTTGAGGGTGGACCATGACAGATGGTCAGATAAATTTGTCCTGACTCTTTGTCCTTGGAAAAAGATCCCTAATATTTTGTCGGCTGCTATAATTCAGTGAAAACTGATCTTTTTCAAAGGAAAGTATACAATTAATCGTGTAGATAACTATATTTTCGGTGTGATACTGATGAGTAAGAGATCTGTAACTGTTGAATCCCTTTACATTCCTGTTGCTTGATGTCTATATTCTGGTGAAAGCACTATTTAACTCTTTCTTTATGCATAACTTCAGTGTCTAATCTTTACCAAACTACGACAAATCAGAATTGCCTTGGTCAGAAGCGACCCTTTAAAAACTGTTGTGTGGATATGAGTCTGAAAGAGAAAATAGCTTATGCTTGAAGACTGCCATCTGGAGTAGGTTTTCTCAAGTTTAGTAACTGAAAAAGAAAGATTGTTTACCAGTAATCTTGGTGTATATTCCTGTTTGTTAAGAGAGAGAGAAGCATGATGCAATTCACATGAAATAACCCTGATATCACAAGTCATGTTTCCTGGACTTCAAAAATATATTTTGCTTCTCTTGTGCCTTTGGCACATATATGTGCCATAGTGTTTCAAACATGCATTCTTTAAATGTTTCTATATATTATCTGTATTGTTTTCCTGTTAGCTACCAAGTGTCAAAGTACTAGATCTAGTGATTATTGACTGGAGGCCCCGCTAGCCAAAGTTCAGTGTTTGGGAAGAGCTCATATTCATCTGCACACTTAAAGTCTGCTCTTGATGTATTAACTCCTTGAAAATTGTAATTAGACAACTATGTGCATATGGCTTTGCTACATAATAGAGATGTTTTGGTTTTTTGGGGGTTTTTTTTGATAGAGGGTCTTGCTTTGTAGTTCAGGCTGGCCCTGAGCTCAGCCTCAAACTCACATCACAGCAGTCCTCTTGCCTCTGCCTCCCGAGTGCTGGGATTACAGGCATGAGCTACCATGCCCGGCACTGTAGTAGGTGGTACTGATTGCTGCTGGGCATGAGTCTCCATGCCCAGTACTGTATGTGGTTACCGGGGGATTGAACCCAGGCCCTTGCACTTGCAAGACAGGCGCCGGGACCATTGAGCTAACTCCCTGGCCCTAGAGATGATTTTTTTCCTTTTGTCTAAAATGTGTTGAACATGGAACTTGAACCATCTGGTAGCACTTGAGCTTTGAATGATACTTGTAAAGAAGTTACTGGGGGGCCGGGGATTTAGCTCAGTGGTTCTGGCGCCTGTCTTGCAAGCGCAAGGACCTGGGTTCAATCCCCGGTAACCACATACCATATGGGCGTGGAGACTAACGCCCAGCAGCAACCAGTACCACATACCACAGTGCCGGGTGTGGTGGCTCACGCCTGGAATCCCAGCACTCGGGAGGCAGAGGCAGGAGAATTGCTGTGTGAGTTGGAGGCTGAGCTCAGGGCCAGCCTCAACTACAAAGCGAGACCCTGTCTCAAAAAACCTAAAAAAAAAAAAAAAAAAAGAAGTTACTGGGGAAGATAAATCCTAATTGACGAAACCGCCTAAATGTTCTGGCACCTGTGAAGTACTATTTTCTTGCCAAAAAGAATGCTTTGAAGGTGGTCCGAAACTAAGTGAATATGAGTAGTGGCTTTCAGTTAAATTTTCTTTAAATTAACACCGCCTTCATATAATGCAAAACTTCCCGGGTAGAATGATTTTCTCAGATACTCAAATTTTATGATGCCATGCATGGTGGCTCATGCCTGTAATCCCAGCACTCAGGAGGCAGAGGCAGGAGGATTGCACGAGTTGAAGGCTGGCCAGAGCTACATAGTGAGCTCAGAGCCAGCCTGAACTACAAAGCAAGACCCTGTCTCAAAAAACTAAAACAAAAATAAAAACAAATTTTGTGAAATAAGAGTTGTATATTTTGTCCATGAATTGATTGTACTTTTTAGTCACTACTTTGATAACAAATTCCAAAACATGTTTTCATTGTAAAGAGTTACAATTTCCAAGTAATATTTTGAGTATAACCATATCCTTATGAAGTAAGACAGTGCCCCATTTTCCAGTAAAAATCAAATGGTCTTACAACATTTTTTCACCTGATGAATTTTTTCCTTTAGCTGACAGTGCAGGCAAAATTGAAACTTGCACCTAAATGAACTCAGGTAATTTTAAGAGCAAGAAGGACACTTAGAATGTGCAGTTTGTTTTATTTTGTTTTTAATCTGGCAGTGAACACCAAGAGCAAGCATTTGTGACTGGACATTGGGTTGGTGCTTTTTTTTTTTTTTGAGACAGGGTCTCACTTTGTAGTTCAGGCTGGCTCTGAGCTTATCCTCAAACTCACATCACAGCAATCCTCCTGCCTCTGCCTCCCTAGTGCTGGGATTACAGGTGTAAGCCACCATGCCCGGCACTGTGGTATGCAGTACTGTATTGATTGCTGCTGGGCATGAGTCTCCATGCCCAGCATTGTATGTGGTTACCGGGCATCGAATGCGGGTCCTTGTGTGCTTACAAGACAGGCACCGGAACCACTGAGCTAACTCCCCGGCTCAGCAGTTGTATTTATAAAAAAGCAGGAAAAAGAATAAGCAGCCAGTACAGCAGTAATTGGCAGAAAATGTGGGAAAAAATAATAGAAAGATTATGATGTAATCCAACAAAAAAACAACCTGTGAGAATTTGGAAGAAAGGTATAATTAGTGGCTGGATTTATCATTTAGTATGAACTGTTGATTTCTTAGTAAAGAGCTTTCATGTGGGTGAATACCTGACATTATGATACTTTTTCCCTACATCTGATTATCTCTTTAGTCATAAAGAACGTAAGTCCTGGGCCGGGGAGTTAACTCAGTGGTTCCGGCGCCTGTCTTGCAAGCGCAAGGGCCCGGGTTCGATTCCCCGGTAACCACATAACAATACTGGGTGTGGAGAC
>PVIR01026741.1:0-23444 GCA_004026965.1 Petromus typicus | reverse complement strand
TCATGTTCTCCAAAACAACCCCACTGCTCCATCATCCTCTCAGTGGCCCAGTTTCCCCAGGCCTCTCACCCCTGGTCACCTGCAAGCTGTCCTTGTCTCTGTGGATTTGTCTTCTCTGGACATCCGGAGTCACAGAGGAGGTGACCTTGTGTGTGGCTTGTTTCAGGTAGTATAGTGTCCTCAGAATCACTCCACTTTGCACTACAGTCGCTCCTCACATACCCTGGAGCCTCCGGGAGCCACGAAGCAGCTTTTTGTTTCTGAGTGAAGATCTTTTGAGTATTTCATATAAATAGCTTTAAACTGAGTCTGTCTGCTTTCTGGAGTCAGAGAGTCTTCAGTGAAACTTCAAAGGAACTTTACTCTGTGTTTACACTGCCTCAGCCTCCTACAGTGCTGACAAGTCTGCATCACCACACCCAGCTACTTCCAAGGGTTTTTGAAACAAAACAAAACAAAACCAGCTGATGATCTTGAAGATTTTTTTGCTTTGATGACCTTTTTCTCTCTTACTGTTTACCAGAGTCTGTCTGAGCCCTTTGATAGTCTGGTTACAATGTGTCTCTGCGTGGCTCTCTTTGTGTTTGTCCTACTTGGACTTTCCTCTTCAGCTCTGTGTCTTTCACCAAATTTGGGAATGTTATCCCAGATTTCCCAGCCCAATTATCTCTGCCTGTAGCTCCTTCCCGGCTGGCCTTTGGGCAGGGAATCCCCAACTCATATACTCAGCGGCCAGGAACAAGCAGGCTCTGCTGTCTAAGCAGGAGCACCGAGTCTCAGGGGAGCGGTAATACCTGTCCATCTATTAAATTCTCCTGTGATTTTGTTGTTTTATTTCCTTTTTTATTTTATTGACATATTTTAGATATACAGAATAATAACATTCATTATAGGAAACTTATACTTCTACAAGGTATATCTTGCTTCTCCTTTCTCCCCAGGCCCCTACCCCCCCTTCAACTCCCCTTCCCTTCATTATTTTCAAAAAGTTTATTTCCGCTTTTTCCTTTTATTCTCTTTTTTTTCTCCTTTCCTCCTCCATCTTCTCTTTTCTTTCCATTTGACTGTTTTCTCTCCATTTTCCAGTATCTATTATACATTTTGGTGCTTAATTTACATTTTTAGTTTCTCACACCAGAGAAACAATGCAGTATTTAAACATGTGTGTCAGATATTTCATTTAGCAGTGTGTTCTCAAGGGGCATCCAGAAATTTACCAAAAATGTCTCACGCTTATCCTTCTTTATGGCAGAATACATATATATATATATATTGCACATATTGGTGTGGTATGATGCCTTCTATTTTTCCAGGAAGATACCAAGAAGGAGAATAGCTGAGTCAAATGTAAGCTCTGGTTTTAGTTTTTTTGGGGCATCTCCTCACTGATTTCCACAGTAGTTGTACCAATCTGCACTCCTACCACAGGGGAGTAAGGTTCCTTTTTCCTCAGAGTTCTGCCAGCAATTGTTATTGGTATTCTTTTTTTTGGTGACAGAGTCTCTCTTTGTAGTTCAGGCTGGCCCTGAGCTCAGCCTTGAACTCGCAATCCTCCTTACTCTGACTCCCAAATGCTGGGATTATAGGGGATTTAGCTCAGTGGTTCTGGGGTCTGCCAGGCAAGCTCAAGGTCCAGAGTTCAATTCCTAGTAAGTACATACCACAGAGCTGGGCGTGGTCCCTCACATCTGTAATGCCAGCACTCAGGAGGCAGAGTCAGGAGGATTGCTGTGAGTTCAAGGCTGGCCTGTGCTACCTAGTGAGTTCAGGGCCAACCTGAACTACAAAGCGAGACCCTGTGTCAAAAAATGATATTTCCTTTGCAACTGGGGCTCTATTTGTAAAGTCTTTACCTATACCTATGTCTCCAAGTCTTCTACGTATTCTAACATATTTAGTGTTTCTATTTTAATATTTAAATCCTTGATCCATTTTTATTTTAAATTAGTGCATGATGAAAGATATGGATCTAGTTTTAATCTTGGCATGTGGAAAGCCAGTTTTTTAATGATATCATTTATTAAAAAGACTATCTTTTAGTAAAGGTGTCTGTCTCCTTTGTCAAAGATGAGGTGTCAGAGTGTATTTAGAGTTGTTTCTACAACTCTGTTCCACTGATACTCAGGTATTTTCCCCCCAATACCATGCTGTTTTTATCACAGTAGCTTTGTAGTATAATTTCAGGTCAGGGATTGGGATGCCTCCTGCTTTGCCTTTATTGCCCAGCATTGCTATTCTAGGTCTCTTCTGGCTTCAAACAAATGTTAAGACCTTTTCCCTCTAGTTCTGTGAGATATGCTACTGTTATTTTGATTGAGATTGCATTAAACATGTATAATAATTTTGGAAGTATAGTCATTTTTACTGTATTGGTTCTTTCTACAGGAGTAAGGGTTATCTTTTCATTTTCTGATATCCTCTTTGATCTTCTTTCAGAGTACTATATTTTTCATTGTAAAAGTTGTCTATTTTCTTCTTTATACTAATTCCTAGGTATTTCATTTTTTTGGATGCTGTTGTGAAAAGTGTTATTTCCCTAATTTCTCTCCAAACATTAGGTTGTTTATTTGAGCTTGGTGTTTTTCTGATATGGAAATTCACAGCTATAGATTTCCCTTATAAGACTGCTTTCATTGTATCCTATAAGTTCTGGTATGTTGTAGTGACATTACAATTTAATTATAGAAATTGTCTGATTACTTCTTTAATTTTATTTGTAACTCATTGGTTGTTCAGAAAGGAATTATTTAATTTCCATGTGTTTATGAAGATTTTATGATTTCTTTAGCCAGGCTGGCAAGGAACCACTGAGCTACATACCCAGCCCCATGCAGCCTTTTTTTTTTTTTTTTTTTTTGACAGGGTCTCCCTTTGTAGTTGAGGCTGGCCCTGAGCTCAGCCTCACACTCACATCACAGCAATCCTCCTGCCTCTGCCTCCTGAGCGCTGGGATGACAGGTGTGAGCCACCATGCCCAGCACTGTGGTATGTGGTACTGATTGCTGCTGGGCATGAGTCTCTATGCCCAGTACTGTATGTAGTTACCGGGGATCAAACCCAGGACCTTGTGCTTGCAAGACAGGTGCCAGAACTACTGAGCTAAATCCCATTGCAGCCTATTTCACACAATGTTCCATGTGCTGCAGAGAAGAATGTTTATTCTGATGTTGGGGGTGGAACACTCTTTGGATCTCTATGAAGTCCGTTTGTTGAAAAGCTTGGTGCATGTATATTTATGATTGTTATCTTTTCCTCTTGGATTATCCCCTGTATAAGGATGTAGTAACTTTCTTTGTCTCTATTAATTAGTTTTGGCTTCAAATCCACATTGTCTGTGAATAAAAGAGCTATCCTTGGAGTTTTGCGGGTTCCTGGGACATGGAATATTGTTTTCTACCCTTTGACTTTCAGTCTGTAAATTCCTTTGTGAATTACATGTGTTTCTTATACGAAGCATGTCATTAAATCTTCCTTCTTGATCCATTCTGCCAGTCTGTTTCTTTCTGTTGGTCCATTGAGACCATTAACACATGTTATTTTTCTGTTGCTGGTTCCTTTTCCCCTCTCTGTTTAATTGCTTGCCTTGCCTGGTGGATTCATTCTGTTGGGGTTCATGGAGATGTGGTCCTTGTTGCCCCTGCTAGAATTCCTTCAGAACATTTTGGAGTGCTCATTCGGTGGTCATGTATTTTTTTATTTTAAGGTTTTTGTTTTGTTTTTTGTTGGTTTTTTTTGAGACAGGGTCTCACTTTGTGGTTCAGGCTGGCCCTGAGCTCAGCCTCAAACTCACATCACAGCAATCCTCCTGCCTCTGTCTCCCAAGTGCTGGGATTACAGGCGTGAGCCACCACGCCCAGTATTGTTATGTGGTTACCGGGGACTGAACCCGGGTCCTTGCGCTTGAAAGATAGGCACCAGAACCATTGAGCTATATCCCCAACCCGGTCATGTATTTCTTTAGATGTTCTTTGTCATGGATATATCTTATTTCCCCATCAATTTTGAGAGCTAGTTTTGCAGGGATATCAGTCTGGGTTGGAGGTTGTTTTCTTTTAGGGCTTGAAATACTTCACTCTAAGCTCCCCTTTACTTCAAGGTTTGTGTTGGGAAGTCTGCTCTACTTCTTTTTTTTTTTTTTTTTAGGTTTTTGGAGACAGGATCTCACTTTGTGGTTCAGGCTGGCCCTGAGCTCAGCCTCAAACTCACATCACAATCCTCCTGCCTCTGCCTCCCTAGTGCTGGGATTACAGGCGTGAGCCACCACGCCCGGCACTGTGGTATGTGGTACTGGTTGCTGCTGGGTGTGGGTCTCCACACCCAGTATTGTTATGTGGTTACCGGGGAATCGAACCCAGGTCCTTCCGCTTGCGAGACAGGCGCCGGAACCACTGAGCTAACTCCCCGGCCCCGAGTCTGCTCTACTTCTGATGAGCTTTCTTTTATAGGTGATTTGTTTCTTTTCTCCAACATTTTCTAATATTTTTTTCTCATCTTAAATTTCTAGAATCTTGACCATTATGTGCCTTGCTGTAGATTTTTTTATTTGCTTTTGCTGTAGATTTTTTTTTTTTCTTTTTGCTGTAGTGTTTTTTTTTATCATGGTTAATTGGATTTCTATACTTCTCACTTATCTGACCAATTATTTTTCCATATTTGGGAAATTTCCTGCTATTATTTCTGTGAACAGGTTTTTTATGCTGTTTATGCTATCTCTTGCTTTTTCACTGACTCTGAGGTAATCTCATGTTATTCTTCTTAGCATCATCTAGCGGCTGTTGAATTAATTTTTTGTGACTCCTTGCTTTATTTACATAATTGCTAACTACAATCTTGTCTTCTCTATCTAATATTCTATCTGTGGGGTCCCCTGAGGCTAAACAACACCGGCTCCATCAAGGAAGTGCAAGGCAGCACGTAAACAGGTAAACAGCGGGAGCCCCTCCGGGCCACAGTGATTAAAGGAAAACAAATAGACAAAGACTACCCCCTATGGGGCTGGTTTGGGGAGGTTGAAAACAAGGAAGTGGGGCTGTATATAAGGGCTGAGAGCGCAGGCAATAAAGGCTTCTCCACCATTTCATCTCCCCGTGATGACTCCCGCCCGTGGTTAGATGCCAGATGAATAGCCCTTGGGAACAGGACCCGACACTATCCTCAGGTCGGTTCATTCTGCTGTGTATACTTTTAATGGACATTCTAATCTCCTGGATATCTGTTTGTATGTGTCAATGGAGTCCCTTTCCTTCTTTCTTCTCTTCTCTTCTCTTTCTCTCTTCCTTTCTTTCTTTTTGAGGCAGGGTCTTGCTTTTGTAGTACAGGCTTTTCCTGAGCTCACTATGTAGTCCACGTGAGCCTCAAACTCACAGCAATCCTCCTGCTTCTGCCTCTTAAAGTGCTGGGATTACAGACATGAACCACCATATCCAGCCTCATTTCTTTCCTATCCTCACCATTCACCACTTCCATCATTTAAAAAAAATTTTTTTGAAACAGGATCTTGCTTTGTAGTTCAAGTTGGCCCTAAACTCACTGTGTAGCCCAGGCTAGCCTCGAACTCACAGCAATCTTCCTGCCTCTGCCTCCTAAATGCTGAGATTACAGGTTTGAGCCACCATGCTCAGCCTTCTATTATTTTTTTTTTTTTTAGGTTTTTGGAGACAGGGTCTTGCTTTTGTGGTTCAGGCTGGCCCCGAGCTCAGCCTCAAACTCACATCACAATCCTCCTGCCTCTGCCTCCCGAGTGTTGGGATTACAGGCGTGAGCCACCACGCCCGGCACTGTGGTATGTGGTACTGGTTGCTGCTGTGTGTGGGTCTCCACACCCAGTATTGTTATGTGGTTACCGGGAAATCGAACCCGGGCCCTTGCACTTGCGAGACAGGCGCCAGAGCCACTGAGCTAACTCCCCGGCCCCCAGCCTTCTATTATTTTTTAAACACACACACATGTGTGTGTGTGTGTGTGTGTGTGTGTGTGTGTGTGTGTGTGTGTGTATAATATATATAATATATAATATATATTATATATAATATATATAATTCAATATATATATATTTAGAAATATATATATATTTCTTTTTAACGTGTGTCTGCTCTAAATTCATTAACCATCAATTTTTTTCATTGTGGGCACTATTCTATTTGATTTTCTCTTACACCTTCATTCATCTGTTTTATTACTTTAACTATTACCACTTCGGAGAGTCCAGGTGAATAACTTTTGTATTGTTCCATGTCATTTCCCACTGTATTTGCTTTTGGCAAACTGAAAGTCTGGGGTTGTATCTTGCTTAAGTATCATCTCAGTTTCTTTTTTTTTTTTTTAATTTAATTTCTGAGTTGATGCATGTAAATTGCTTATTGGTAGTAGCTAGTAAATGACTACTTCTCAAAGATGTTTTCCAGGTGTAGCTGGCTTTTGGGTTTTGAATCGGTTGTAAGATCCTACCTATTCAATTTATTGAAAAAGAGAAGTTGCTACCTACTTGGCCTAGACGCTGGTTCTTGGGCTCTGGCCTATACCATTGTTTACGACACTAAAGTAATCTCAGCCTGGACATACCAGGAAGAACAACTGTCTAGGCCAATTACCTTGCCTGAAGTAACACTATCAATAATAACAATAGGGTCAAACACGACCTTGGAAATGACAAACTGTAGTAGCTATTAATTTCTCACCTTTAACCATATGAACAATATTTGTGGTTATATATCAAAATCTAAAGCAAACCAGAAAATTGTGTATAGTATATATGTCTTCAATATGGTGCTTTTACCCTCAGAAGAGAAAACTTAAGAGGAGGGTGGGGAGAAAAATAGAGAAATAGAAGAGAAAGAAGTGAGAAGTAAGGCTGGAGGACAAAGGAAGAATATGCAAACTTTGGAAAAACTGGTGAAGTAGACAGGACAGAAAGACAGAAAGGAGATATATAAACAAAAATAGAACAAAACTACAACAATGAAAAACAGGAAGCAACGTTCACATATGAAAACAAATGATCAAGAAAAAAGGAAGAAAAGGAAAACGTCCACTGAGCATTCTGTCTCTTGTCCTAGAGCTGCTGTGCCTCGCAGAGCTGCCCTTGCCTCTGCCCACGCTGCGCTCCATCTGCACTGGCTCTTAGAGGGGTCTTCTGTGCCACCTTCCCTGCCTGGCAGAAGCAGAGGCAGGTCCCTCAGCAAGATTGCCCACAAGCTGGTGTGGCCCCACGCAGAACCTGCTGTTCCGCTGTCCCCACCCTCCTGTCTGTCCCATACCAGGCCAGATATCATGGCAGGTTTCCTCCCATTGCTGGTGGGATGTTCCTGGAAAATGGCCCGCAGCGGGCATGTGGGTCTCGAATGTGGCTCCATGGAAGGACACCAGCCACCACTAGGCGCTCAGCCGAAGCTTCCCCACTCCTGGACACCGTGCCTTACAAGAGCAAGGGCCCAGGTTTGATCCCCAGCAACTGCATACAACAGTGCAGGGCGTGGGCCCTCCTTGCCCGTGGGCCTGGGAATTGAGCTTGACTACCCAAACCTGGGAACGGGCCGCTGTTCCTGCTGTCCTTTGTCCTCCGGATCCACGATGCTCAGCAGGGGTGCAGGCCCCTCTGTTGGGGCAAAGACAGCCCCAACCCAGAAGGCAGTGTCTCTGGCTCCAAGGCGCGTGCATGGGGCAGGATTCATACTGTTTGGTCACTTGGAGAAAGTCGAAGTGGGAGTGGGTGGGGAGGCCCGGGTTGAGGGTGGAGCCTGAGGTCCCCAGGTGTGACTAGTGCCTCTGTGGCTGGTTCTGCAGGAAGGAGACGAGCCAGGGCCCTGTCTAAGGAATGTCTGCTGATGGTAGCAGGCAGTGGGGCAGAGGGAGATGGTGACCAGAGAAAACATGTCAGAAATAAAGCTGCTTTACCTTTGTTACCATGATCACCACGTTACTGTCCTGGGTGCCAGGAGGGGCCAGGGCACCATACTGCTGACCATGAGAAGCTGGAGACCCCTAAAGCCACTGAGACACAGGTGGAGCTGGAGCCTTGGAATGGGGAAGAGGGGAATGTGGGCCCCATTACAGAGCAGCTGGTGGCCTGTCATGGGAATGGAGAGCCTCAGAGGCTGAGGATGAGATATTGTTTCCCGATTGCATGTGAATGGTCCACGCAGTGGGGGATACCAAGGGAAAGGTAAACCTGGAGATTTTACTAAATCTGAATACATCAGCAGCTGGGCATGGTGGCACATGCTTGTGATCTCAGCACTGGGGAGGCTGAGGCAGGAGGATTGCTGTGAGTTCCAGGCCAGCCTGGGATGCATAGTAACTTCAAAGGCCTGCCTGGATATGGAGTAAGACCCTGTTCAAAAAACAAACAAACAAAAATTAAATAAAAAATAATAATAAATCAGAGTGGAAATGAAAGGGGCTCAGAGCGAACATGTCAAGTACCAAAGGTAGGTTCACAGCCAGGTATCCTCTGTCTCAGCTCCAGAGGTCTCTTTCTTATAAGTGCCTCATTTTCTGAATTCCCAGCTTGGCTGCAGTCCTTGGCTGCAGGTAGTCCTGCACTACCAAATACTGATATGCCAGGGGTGTCCCCAGCCGGAGGCTGCACCGTGTTCTCCAGGGTCTCCCCAGCTGGGGTCTCCCCAGGGGAGCTGGCCCTGTTCTCCTGCAGAGACCACCTCTGATGAGAAGGTTTGTGGCCTCCAAACTCCTGTGTTGAAGCCCCAGGTCCCACTGTGACTGTATCAGGTAATGTTAAGAGGTTATTAGACTCAGAGGGCCGGGGAGTTAGCTCAGTGGTTCCGGCGCCTGTCTCGCAAGCGCAAGGACCCGGGTTCGATTCCCCGGTAACCACATAACAATACTGGGTGTGGAGACCCACACCTAGCAGCAACCAGTACCACATACCACAGTGCCGGGCGTGGTGGCTCACGCCTGTCATCCCAGCACTCGGGAGGCAGAGGCAGGAGGATTGTGATGTGAGTTGGAGGCTGAGCTCAGGACCAGCCTGAACCACAAAGCGAGACCCTGTCTCCAAAAACCTAAAAAAAAAAAGAGGTTATTAGACTCAGAGGAGGTCCTGAGGATGGGGCTCCAGAGGGGCTGGTTTTCTTACAAGAACAGGGGAAGACCAGGGCAGCCCGCACACGTTCTTCCTGGCTTCACCTCACGAGAACATAGGAACAAGGTGGCTGTGGGTGAGCCAGGAAGTGGCTGTCACCAAAAAGTACATCTGTAAGATTCTTGATCTCCCGACTTCTAGCCTCCAGCAATCAATGGCTATTGTCTAAAACAGCCTCTCTGTTGTTTTTGTCAGGAGAGTGTGAGCTCTCAGAGATGCCAAGTCCCAAACACGTGCCCTGGCAGCCTTGGCAAGTCAGCCCTGGAAGCCTGCCTCCTCAATTTGAACCTTAGGTATAATTTGATTTATTTATTTATTTTTGTTGGAACTGAGGTTTGCGCCCAGAGTCTTTGCCTTGAGCTACATCCCCAGCCACCTTTATCTCTTCCCCCATTTCTCCTTTTTAAAATTTTGAGATAGGGTCTCTTTATATCACTAAACTTCCCCAGGCTAATTTTGAACTTGTGACCCACCAGCTTCAGCCTCCCAGAGTGCTAGGGTCACAGGTGTGCACCACCGTGCCCAGCTAGTTTATTTTTAACATTTGCAGTAATGGAATTTCATTTACATGAAATATTAGCCAAAATATGTGGCTGGGTGTCCAGGCTTTCCAATTAAAGTGTTAAGAAATTTTCTAGGGAGAGGTTGAGATAAAATGCCTAGCACAGAGTGTGGCGTCAATGCCAGTGCCAGTGAATGTGTCGCACGGAGAGCTGAGCCTTCCCGAAGTGCAGCGCTAAAGAGCCCCCTCCCCGTCACTCCCCGAGCCTTCTCCTTCCCAGGCAGCAGCCACTGAAGGGCAAGTCTGTGCACAAAGCACAACCTCTGTGCATGCACAGAGATGCCCTTTAGCATCCGACTGTTCCTCTCCTCCTCCTGCGGTCCCCTCTTCCATTCTGAAGGTTCTGCTGATTAGCCAAGGTCATGTGGAGGCCACGGGGCCAGGGGTCTCAGCCTCGTCCAGATGGCCCGGGACCAAAGCTGGGAAGCCAGTGAGGATGAGGGCTCGGAGTGGGCTGCGGGAGAGATCCTCCTGTTTGTTCTGCCCAGCGGTACCCTATGCACCCCAACCCAGGAGGGCAGGGAGGGCAGGGAGTCCAGGGCTCACCCTAGCCAGGAGGAGAGGGCCTTATTGTTCCCTGTCCTGGCAGAGTGGTGACTGGGGCGTGTCTGGGACTGAAACATGCTGGGTAAATCCCCCCTTGGTGAGCCTGTCTGGAGGGACAAAAGGCCTGTGTTGAGTGTTCCTGAGTGTGGGCTCAGGGCCAGCAGGCTGGCCCAGGTGGCTGATGGGTATGGATGGAGCTCTTCTAGGACTAATCAGGACTGGTCCCTCTGAGCCCTTCACAGGGCCTATGTGCACCTGCTCCCAAGTGCAGGAACTGCTGGACAAGTGCGTGCCTGGGGACAGGTGCACATGCTTTCCTAGTGCATGGGTGAGCATCAGTGTGGTGTGTGTGTGTGTGTGCGTGTGTGTGTGTGTGTGTGCCTGTCTGTCTGTCAACACCTGTGTACCTCTAAGAACATATGCCTCTTGGGTGCAGCTGGCCAGTGGCTTTGTCCCTTCTAGCCGGGCTGGCAGCTGTGTCTTCTTTTAACCACTCTATCCGGGTGGTATTTCCTGGAGTCCTGACCCAGACAGACCATCCTTCTGGGCGCCAAACCTTGACAGCCTGGATTAAAAGCCACTGAGCTGA
This sequence comes from Petromus typicus, assembly GCA_004026965.1. NCBI lineage: Eukaryota > Metazoa > Chordata > Mammalia > Rodentia > Petromuridae > Petromus > Petromus typicus. Next base: position 12,646 of record PVIR01026741.1, on the reverse strand, counting down.
CAACAAAGCCTCAAAAATGCCCTGGGCCTTGGGCTGGGCTGGGCTGGACACAGCCTTTCTTTTGTGCCACTCTTGGGCCCCTGCCTTGAGGCTGCCCCTGCCAGGGGTGCAAGCTCTTCCGCCTCCACCTCCTTGACAGTTCATTGAGCCCCAGAGGTCTTGTCTGCCCTGGGCTGCTCAGTCTCCCATTTGTCTGCAGGCCAGAGGTTCCCTTGGACTAGAGTAGCCAGGAGGACAGCTGAGGGGGGGTTCGCTTCTGCAGCAAGTGTCAGTGGGTCAGAGCCCCAAGGTGTCCAGGGAGATGGCGCAGGCTGGAACAGAGGGCAGCGGTGGGGCTGAGGGCCGGTGCTGAACAGGGCACCCTCCTGCTTCCTTCTGCTACACTGTGGACAGCGCCCGTTTGTTCCAGCAATGAATGGGTGTCCATCAGACGTCAGTGGGCTTGGCAGGAAGGACTGGACACTTTGGGGACACAGTATCCCTGAACATGACTCAGCACTGCCTGTGTGGCATGGAAACAGCCACTGTCTGGACACAATTGTCCTAACACTACATGAAAATGGCGCTAAATTTCATGGGATTCTCACATGACACAAAAAAATCCTTCTGAAATTTTTCTAATGATTTTTATTTATTTATTTATTTATTTATTTTAGTTTTTTGAGACAGGGTCTCACTTTTTGTAGTTCAGATTGGCCCTGGACTCACTATGCAGCCCAGGCTAGCCTTGAACTCTTGGCTATCCTCCTGCCTCTGCCTCCCGAGTACTGGGATTACAGGCATGAGCCCCCATGCCTGGCACTGTGGTACATGGTATTGGGACTCAAACTTGGAGCCTTGTGCTTACCAGGCAGACACTGGAACCAGAACTAAATCCCTGGCTCCTTTTTCTAATTATTATTATTATTTTTTTTTCTTTTTGAGACAGGGTTTCGCTTTGTGGTTCAGGCTGGCCCTGAGCTCAGCCTCAAACTCACATCAGCAATCCTCCTGCCTCTGCCTCCCGAGTGCTGGGATTACAGGTGTGAGCCACCACGCCCGGCACTGTGGTATGTGGTACTGGTTGCTGCTGGGGTGAGTCTCCAAGCCCAGTATTGTTATGTGGTTACTGGGGATCAAACCTGGACCCTTGCGCTTCCAAGACAGGCTCTGGAACCACTGAGCTATATCCCCAGCCCCCTTTTTCTAATGATTTTAACGTGTAAAAAGCTCAAAGACAGGTGCTGGGCAGGGTTGGTCTATAGGGCATAGATTGCCCACCCCTGGCACAGGTAGCACTGGGCCCAGCTGGCCCCGTTGCCCCTCACTCACTTCCATTCCTATGAAACCTGTGTCCCTAGTCCCTCGTGAGTGACAGTCTGTGGCATGCAAAGCCATTCCCTGTGTGCCTTTCTCTCCTAAGTGCGTAGCAGTGTCTAAACGCAGCAGTCCACACACAGTGGGCTCATGTGGCCAGGGAGCCTCTGCGCTCCTACCCATGCCTCGGCAATGACACCACTCAAGCACCACACACAGACACATCTGCTACTTCTAATCTTTTGCACTTTCCAGAGACTAACCTGGTCAGCTGCCTGCATGACGTGGACTTGGGCAGTCCAGTCCTTCAGTGCGTAATCTTGGACCTCCATGGCCCCCCCAAGAGTAGCTTCTAGCATTATCCACAGATAACAGCGGAAGCAGTCAGAGCACAGAGGGACTCCCCAGGTACAGCCCTCGTGAGCAAGGAACCAGGTTTGTCCCTGTTAGGCCGTGTGGTCATTTCCGGTCTGGTTTTTCCAGAGGTCATAGCGCCTGAGAAAGTCCTGCCCCCAGCCTGTCACGATGCACACACCAGAAATCCCTTGGAATCCTTCTTGGTTCCCTGCTTGGTTCCCTCTCCTCATCTTTATCCTATACCTTTATTCTGTCCCAGGTCCCAATTCACTTTCAAACACGGTAGGTTTAAGTCCTTCAACTTCAAATATCAAGGTCAAATATCTCCCCTCTTAGGCTAGGCTCAGTGCGTAATGATGTAACACAAATTAGGGAGTCTGTGGCCCAGGGATTTAGCTCAGTGGTTCCAGCATCTGCTTTGCCAGCACAAAGTCCGGGTTCGATCACCTGGTAACCACATACAACAATGCTGGGTGTGTTGACATACACCTGTAATCCCAGCACTCAGGAGGCAGAGGCAGGAGGATTGCTGTGAGTTTGAGGCTACCTTGGTTTATATAGTGAGTTCAGGGCCAGCCTGAACTACAAAAACAAGACCCTGTCTCAAAAACAAACAAAAGAAAAAAAAATTAAGGGGGTCTGTGTGAACTGATGAGAATCAAGTGGGGGATGATTGGGGTGAGACAGGAAAAAGTGCCCTGGACCCAAGCTCTGGAGAAACACTGTCACCCCTTAAAGGGCCCTTCTGCTTAGCCCTCAGGCACTCACAGAAGAGCTGGGGAGTCGCTTCTGCTGGATCTCCAGCCTCCCCTCACAGTACTGGTCCTTCCGCCCCATGGCCTCTGAGCCCCTTTCCACAGTTCATCCCCTCTATGCCCAAAGCCGGTGTGGAGGCGCTAACATCTTCTGAGTGACAGAACAGGGGTGGGAGATGAGGTGCCTCTTGCACCTGACACAGGGCGCAAAGAGTTAAGACTGTGCACTCGGGATCTCTGGTGTGGCCGAAGAGCTGGCCTGGGCCCCTGCAAGCCTCACAGACCGCGAGTGCTGCCCAGGTTGAGTGAGGTCTGGCCCACCTCCTCCAAGTCAGTCCCAAGCCCACAGCGCCTCTGAGGACACCACCTTGGCGTCCCGGGGCTTAAAACCTGCCCAGTTTGGCTGGCGAAAGGCTGTGACGAGTTAACCTCATCCAGCCTCTGAAGAAAAGGTCAGTCTGGGTGCTGACAAGAGCACCCAGAGGTGACAGTAAAATGCCTGCCGCTGTCCCCAGCCTTGTTTGCGTAGGCTGCAAGGCCAAGACAGCAAACACAGTACATCCGGAAACCTGTAGGGTGACTGTGGGGATTCCTCCAGGAAGAGCCCCCACCAGCAGCTCCTTCCTGGCCCCCTAGTCACCACTGACTCCTTCCTTCTGGAGGGGGGCACAGGCCCCAAGAGTATATAAAGGGCAGGTGAAGGGTGTCCCGGCACAAGACTCCCGGGACAGATTCTCCGGGCCAGGTAAGGTGCCGTGGCGGGTGGGCCCGGTCAGGCTGGGTGCGCCCTGGGAGTCATGAAGCTTCTCCTCTTCTCAGAGCCGTGTAGGCCAGCCTGAAGCCATGCTGCCCCTGCTGACCCTTGCCTTGCTGGTGAGCCCTACCTGCTGGGCAATAAGTAAGTCTCCTCCTCAGGCCGGTCTCCCTCTGTCCAGGGACACAGGGCCTCTCTCTGTCCCCAGAGTGGAGCTCGTGGCACTGGCACAGGCCCCTGAGTGACCACGGTTTCCTCCTACCTTCTTTTCACCCCTGCCCCATCGGAAGTTGACAAGTACTTCAGCACCCCTTGGAGTGATGAGTCAGATATCAAGGCCTTTCGGGTGGCTGTGAATCTCATTGGCAACATTGTAAGGTGAGCTGTCCCGCCCACCCCGCCACTTGGGACTCCAGGGAGCATCTTCTTATAGCCTCTGCTCCTGACATCCTCACCTGGGGACTCAGGGGCTCCTGGTGACTCTCTGAGGCCATTTGATTCCTAACCTTATAGAGCCACCAGCCACTACCTTTCTGCTTGCTTTTGTCTAGCTATTCTCTCTCTTGCTCATAGCCCAACTTTCTCCTGTAAGTCCTACCATTGTCTCCCAGCTTGACCAAAGAAGAGGGTTAGTCAGGCGTGGTGACACAAGCCTGTAATCGCAGCACTTAGGGAGGCTGAGGCAGGAGAATCACAAGGTTGAGTCCAACTTGGGCAACTTGAGAATTCAGCAAGACCCCATCTCAAAAATAAATAGGGCTGGGGGTCAGGGATTTAGCTCTGTGGTTCCAGCGTCTGCCTTGCAAGTACAAGGGCCCTAATTTGATCCCCAGGAACCACATACCTCAGTGCCAGGTATGGTGGCTCATGTCAATAATCCCAGCACCCAGGAGGCAGAGGCAGAAGGACTGTCAAGAGTTCGAGGCTATGGGCCAGGGATTTAGCTCAGTGGTTCCAGCGCCTGTCTTGCAAGCGCAAGGGCCCAGGTTCAATCCCCGGTAACCACATACCATACTGGGCGTGGAGACTCACCCCAGCAGCAATCAGTACCACATACCACAATGCCGGGTATGGTGGCTCACGCCTGTAATCCCAGCACTTGGGAGGCAGAGGCAGGAGGATTGCTGTGATGTGAGTTTGAGGCTGAGCTCAGGGCCAACCTGAACCAGAAAGCGAGACTCTGTCTCAAAAAAAAAAAAAAAAAAAAAAAAAAAAAAAAAGTTTGAGGCTAGCTTGGGCTACATACTGAGCTCAGGGCCAGCCTGAACTACAAAAAAAGACCCTGTCTCTAAATAAATAAATAGGGATGAGGATATAATTCAGTCGCAGGTATAAAGAAGAGGGGTGCTTGTAATGCTTCTCCTTTAAATCTAAACTTAGCTCAACTAAAAATGGCTTCTCAGGCCCAAGACCTGTGGGAAAATCAGTGGAAGCTCTGTCTGGCTAAGGTCAAAGTGGACCACTGACCAGACACTGAGGGCCAGAAGCTCCAGAGGCTTCCCTGAATGCTGTAGTCTCTGCTCGAATCCTGGAGGGGCCACTGCCCTGGACACGGGGGTCCTAGGGATGTGGGGGAGGGACAGGAGCAGGCTAGAGACAGAGTGGGCAGGGCGAGGTCAGCAGGGGAGGCCTGTCACTGCGCCCAGGTGAGCAGCAGGCAGGAGCTGTGTGAGGCCCGTCCTCGGGCGGGGGAGGCCCAGCAGCCAGCCCTGCTGTATGGCCACTTTGCACATGAGAAAATGGAGTTGTGTGGAGGCTGGGCAATAAGTCCCGGACTCCCAGAGCTGAAAGTACAGAACGAGGGCCGGTGCCACAACCAGGGAGCACCGAATCCTTTCAAGCTTTGTCTCTCTCCCAGAGTCCAGGCAAAAGTGGGACAACACTGGGATGTTCCCCACGGCCATCGAGGAGGGAATGTCAAGGAATTCAACCTGAATGAAGACGAGTACATCACTGATATCTATGGCTCCACAAAGTCCAACCTCCGGTACTTGAGCCTGTGTACCAGCAAGAATCGCTGCGCCTCGTTTGGGAAAGATGACGGCCAACAGTTCTTTGGCTTCCCCCCAAAAGAAGGCCAGGTGCTCAAGGGCATCAGTGGTGTGATCGGACCCATTGCCATAAAGGATCTCTTCTGGAGATGGGGTGATGTAAAAACTAAACCAACCACTCCACCAGGCATCAATGGCACTGCTTAATAGTCTCGGAAATGATCTGGCGGAGTCCTCAGGCTGGGCCTCAGCCACACCCGCAGGCTGACTGGGTCGGGATGTGCTGACAGTACTGGGGTGACCTCGGTGGAACTGAGTTCACCAGCCATTAAAGCTTCTGCAGAACAGTGTCCACGCATGGTCCTTGGTCTGAGGGTCCAGAGCCCCCAGGGCTGGAGTCCAGGGAGCTGTGATGCAGGGTGGGCAGAGGAGGCTCTGCCAAGATCCATGTCCAGCCCATAGAAACTCTGCACCAACTGCACACTCTGGGGAGTTGGGCTCCAAGATGGCCGCTGCCCTTGTGGCCTCTCCAGACCCCTTCAGCTGGTCTCCAGCGGCTAGGCTCAGCCTTGGGCTCCTCCAAGTACACAAGAAGAGGCCTTGGGGAAGCCACTCACTGACTCTTTCATGCAGAAAAAATCTGACAGCCTTGGAGGCCTGGGATTTAGCTCAGTGTTTCCTTCACCTACCTTGCAAGTGCAAGGGCCCGGGTTCAATCCCTGATAACCACATACAACAATACCGGGCGTGGAGACTCACACCCACCAGCAATCAGAACCAATACACAGTGCCAGGCATGGTGGCTCACGCCTGTAATCCCAGCACTCGGGAGGCAGAGGCAGGTGGATTGCTGTGATGTGAGTTTGAGGCTGAGAGCAGGGCCAGCCTGAACCACAAAGTGAGACCCTGCCTAAAAAAAAAAAAACTGACGGCCCAGTTCCCACCAGGCTCCTCAGGCACTGGGAACAAAGAAGGGGTCAGGTGTCCAGCTGAGGCGCCGGCTGCCTTGAGATGGACGGATGCACAACAGACAGGGCAGTTGGTCGTGCTGCCCACACTGACCGGAACACCTGCAGGGCGCTGTGCGAGGGCATCTCCACAAAGGAGGGGGAGGGGTTGTTGGGGGAGGGGTCTTCCAGGAGGAGTGAACATCTGAGCTGGTCTTAAAGGATGAGGGAGAACTGGCCAAGCAGAGGCAAGGACAGACAGCAAAGCAACAGGCAAGAGAAGCTGGGAGTGGTGGGCCATGCCTGTAATCTCAGCTCTTTGGGAGACTGAGGCAGGAGGATTACAAATCCAAGGAGCACCTTGGCAATCTAGGGAGATCCTGTCTCAAAATAAGGCAGAAGAAAAGGGCTGGGGATGTGGCTCAGTGTGAGGGCCTAGGTTCAACCACTAGTACTGAAGAGACAGAGAAGGAGGGGGAAGGAGAGAGAGGGAAAGAAGGAAAGTAGAGGACAAAGGTCCACTGTGTGCCCTCCTCTCAGTAGCCTAAGGATGAGACTTCTGTGGTCCATTTGCAAAATGAGAAAACTGATGCCCGGGGATTTAGCTCAGTGGTTCCAGCCTTGGCCTGGCAAGCGCAAGGTCCCAAGTTCGACCCCCAGTACCACACACCACAATACTGGGCGTGGTGGCTCATGCTTGTAATCCCAGCACTCCGGAGGCAGAGGCAGGAGGATTGCTGTGAGTTTTGAGGCTAACCTAATCTATACAGTGAGTTCAGGGTCAACCTGACCTACAAAAAGAGACCCTGTCTCAAAGAGAGAGTGAGAGAGAGAGAGAGAGAGAAGGAAAGAAAGAAAATGAAGGCACAGAGAGTGAAGTAATTTGTTCTGGTCACAGAGCAGTAAGTGGCAGAGTTGAGGTTCAGCTGTGAAGTTTGGACCCTGAATTTAACCAAAGCAAAATGTTTACAAAGACTGTATCTCTCTATGTACAGACACCGGAACATTCTTCTTTTCTCCTCTCTACTTTCATTTTCTTAAAATTTTAAATGTTGCCTGAGTAGCCTGTGGAAAAAACTCCAAGAGTCCGTGAACTGGGATGGCAAAAAGTTCCTCTTTATTTGTACTGTCCTCAATGGAAACTTTATTTCCCTTGGCATGACTGACCTAACGCACCTCACAAACACCTGTCACTTTGTCACACCAGATACAGTTGTCACAGGCCCCTTGAAATGTACACTCATCACAACTTCAAAATTATGCATATCATCAGATTTGCTATTGAAGGTGTTAATAATCAAAGCTCAGATTGTTTGTGAGAAAACATTTGGGATGTAGCTCAGTGGTGCTACCGCCTGTTTTGCAAGTGCAAGGTCATGAATTCACCCCAGTACTGCAAAAGAGGGGGGGGGGAATTCATTTGGGGCTGGCAGATGACCCAAACCAGGAAGCTCTGCAGTCTGGGAGGCTGAGGCAGGAGGATTGTGAATTCGAGGCCACCCTAGACTTAGCAAGAGATCCTGCCTCAAAGAAAGGAAGCAAAGAAAGCATTTGATGGGGACCTCCCAGCTGCCTTTCCCAGCTCCTCACCATGCTGGGCTGCTAGCGTTGTCGCTTGGTCTATTTCCTGAACCTGTCTTGCTAAAAGGGACATTTGTTTTCCATACTGAGGGGAATCTGGACTCAGGCAGGCAGCTGCAGTAGTGGATGGCAACGAGATGACCTCTCTGCCTTCCTATGCCTCCAGGGGGAGGGGGCAATAGAGCTAGTCACCAATGGGATGGGGTTTATTTTTAAAGCGACAGCTTTTGCCCACGGTTGGAGAGCAGGCACCGGCAAGCACAGCGCCTCTCGCCAGGCCAGGCCTCCTTGCTGGGGAGCGGATCTCTAGGGACCGGAACTCCTCCGCGGTTCCTTCAGCTCACCTGGCCCGGCACTGAAATGGTACCTGCGGAGGTACTGCGCTTGCGATCTGGTCCCACTGCAGCTGGAGAGGCGGTCCTGGTGCAATCCACAGCTTAGTGCTTGGGTTTATGGAGGAAACCCGGAAAGGGGCTTGAGGATGCCCAAGCTACCCCCCCAACACACACACCCCATACTGGCGATTGAGAACCTTCACGCTATGCTACATCTCCAGCCTTTTAAAGTGTTGTGGGTTTAAACTGGGTGTGGTGCTGCAGTCCTGTAATCCCAGCACTCAGAAGGCTGAGGCAGGAGGCTCACTTCGAGTTCCAGAGCAGTCTGAGCTATCTGGTGAAAACAACAACAAAAATGTTGGGGGTTTTATTTTTAATTTCGAGACAGGTCTAACTACGTCGCTAAGGACCTAGGCTGGGCTCGACTGTGCAATCCTGTTGCCTTCCAGAGAGCTGGGATTTCGGGTGTGCGTCCTCATTCTAGGATCCCAGTCCTCCAGCCCGCTTCTCTCGGTGGCAAAGGACCACACAGGCACACATAGGTCCACAGATTTTATTCAGCTAGGGAATTCAAGGCCGCTGTGGCCTTGTGCGATCCAGCTGGGGTCTCTCAGCCACCTAAGAATAAGTTGAAGGGGAAGCCCAGGGCAAATGCAGGGCCCGTTCGGGAGACCTTCCCAGGGCCTGTGGTCGGCTCTTGAGGCGCCACAGTGGGCGCCTGGGAGGACAGCTTCTGGGGGGCGAATCCCCACTTGAAGCCGATTCCCGAGAGGCAGAAGAACCAGTGCTGGCCGTTGGCCGTCAGGAGCTGCTGGCCAGGGGAGGGGGCGCGGGAGCTGAACAGTTTGCCGGTCAGTCGCCCGAAGCTCGCCTGGCGCCCCCTGCTGGTGGTCCAACGCAGGTGCCAGATGCAGGCGAGCGCGCTGCCCTCCACCGCGGTTACGTGCTCGTCCTCCTGCAGCAGGAACTCCTGCGCGCGCCCGCCGGGAGCGCCGTACCGCGGGCTCCAGTGCGCGCCGAACCGTAGCTGGATGCTGGAGAGAGACCGAAGCACCGTGGCACCGGGGCGCTCCGGGCCGACTGCGGCCCCTACCCCTCTGCACGCACACTTGGATTATCCCTCTTCTTACCCTGCCCGGAGATGGACCCTGATCCAGCCTGAGAGCAGAATTTGATGATGTCACATGTAACTAAGAGCCTCCGGTCTACTGAGCTAATGTCTTGGAGCATTAGAAAGGTGGCCCTGAAGTCCCCTCGACTATCCCTAACCCTAGATTCTTCTTGATACGCTTGCTATATACTCCAGGCTGGCGTTGAATTCACTACGTAGCCAGGCTGAACTATATTTCCTGGCATCCTCCTGCCTCAGCCTCTTGAGTGCTGGGATTACAGAAGTGTACCACGATGCCCCGCTAACAAATATTGAATTTTTAAAAAATTAAATATATCTCAAATATTGCACAGGACAGACTAAAATGTTATTTCCTGACATTTCCTTGAACTGAGTGTTTTGTTTTTTTACTAAAACTGACGATCTTAACACAAGAGACCTAGGGTGTTTTAGGAGAATGATGGGCCCCCAGAGGCAGACACTAGTAGGAGCAGGCAAGCCTGGGGCTGGACTGGCCCTTCTCTGTGGTGCAAACAAGGGTTAGGGTCCACAAACAACGGACAAAGTTGTGGATTTTGAAATCAAGCGAGACAGGGAGGTCTTTGCAGCCCATACTCATATGAGTGATTTCGGTCACTTACTACCAAAGGACCCTTGGACTGCGAGAGGGGGGATCCGCAGAGCCCACTTGATCTTTTCGGAACCGGAAGTCCCTTGTTAGCAGTTTAACTGAGAACAGCATCGCCCCCTAGGGGCTCCAGCCGGGAAACCAGAAGATGTGGGCACAAGCAGGACCTGCGGGAGCCCAGGAACCGGACTTACCCCTTGATGAGACCCAAGATCCCCACGAAGACTCGGATGCCCTGGATCTCGCCTTGCTCTTCGCCCTTGATGTAGAAGTAGGAGCCAAAGCCAGGGCCCTGGATCTCTGGGGAGAGACGAGCAGGAAGGGGAGCACAGGATGTGCTCAGGACAGCTGCTAGGGCCTCACTCTCCACTGGACGGTTGTGCTCAGGACAGGAGCGTGCTCAGGACAGGGACTGGCCGATGGGACTCACCCTGGGCGCTGCAGGCAGGACTGAAGAGGAGAGCCAAAGCGAAGAACAGCAGCATGGCTCTTGGGGGAGAAGGGTCACACGCAAGACAGGAGCACGATGAGGCTCTGGGAAGGAGACTTCTGATGTGAGGGGTCCTGAGGCCTCCGGAGGGGGGCACGTGGACACTTAGGAACCTCCAGAGCTTCAGAATCCTCAGCGGAGCCTGGCAGCCCGTGCCTATAACCCCAGCACTCTGGGAAATTGAGGCAGGCAGATCACAGGTTTAAGGCCAGCTTGGTGAGACCTTGCTTCAAAAAAGAAAACGGAAGAGCCGGGCATGGTGGCTCACGCCTGTAATAGCACTCAGGAGGCAGAGGTAGGAGGATTGTCGAGTTTGAGTCTAGCCTGGGCTATATAGTGAGTTCAGGGCCAGTCTGAACTACAAAGCAAGACCTGTCTCAAAACAAACAAACAAACAAAAAACACTAAAAGAAAAGAAAAGAAAAAACCAAAGAGCCCTGAGCTGGTTTCAAATATCTGCTTCCTGCTCAAACGAGCAGTTGCTCAAAAGGGCCCTGTGCCTCCTCCATTACTCCAGTGACACCGGCCTAAAAACGCTTCATTAGGTTTGATCAAGGAGGAGCCCCTCATTGTCCCTTTATACTGGATCCCACAAAGTATGCAGCCAGTCCTGGAGGAGACCCATATTGTGAGAACACCTCCTCCATCCCTGCTCCCAGACCCGCACTCCGGATGGCTCACCAGATGCCCCTTCCCCTCCCACCTCTCCGCCCTCCCTACCTGTGCCGCTCAGTCTGAGCCCCTCAGCCTGCCCCTTTATACCTGGGCGATGCTTGGCTGCAGCCACCTCCTGTGGGATCTCAGGGCTCCACCCTTGGCAGGAATTCTCACGGGGCCAGGAACTCTATCCAGTGTGTCCCGGACACTGTGTTCCTGTGCACAGCCCCTGGACGGGGAGCCCGACAGCACAGGCCACGCTCTGCGAGTCTGGGGCCACCCATGAGCGCCTCTGAGACACAGGAAACTCTCAGAGCTGGTCACCTGGGTGAGGCAAATCAGCCCAGGCAAAACATCCCTGGCCAGCGATTGTTCCGGGCACAGAAGAGGGAGCAAGGGTACGAAAGCCAGTGGCAGAGTAGGTGGCCAGCCTCAGAGGTGTGCAGGACAGGTCCACACCTTCCTCGGTGGCTGGACTTCCCTGCTTAAAGGTCTCCCCCACACCCCTTGGAGAGCACCTGCATCAATGCCCGGGGGTACTGAGCTCCTGACGTGACACATAGCCTCAGCCCTGGAGGCCACCGTGACCTGGCACCGCCGCAGATCCCGTTTTCCAGCCACAGACACTGAGACACCAAGAGGCTGAGCACTTGGCCTAAGCTTCGGGGGGACTTGTGCCCCAGGCCAGTTCCCCGCTCAAAGTGTCTAACGCCTCAGCCATAGCAGAGCCCCACAGAAATGCCAGCAAGAAATGCCAGCAAGAGGCCACCGGCAGCTCCACTCGGGTGTCCCCTGGGATCCCGGCCAGTGCCCCTCACCCTTTCCCTCCTATTGCTCAGTGCCTGCCTGTGATGCCACTGAATCTGCCCAGCAGCCCCACAGAAAGCACAGGCCATCATCTGCTTTCCCCAGAGCCACCGCATCCTGGGAGAGGGCAGGCTGCGGACCCCGAGAGGGGCTGCATGGTGGGCACCAGGCCGTCTGCCCAGGCCTGTGAGCTGGGGAGGGTGTGAGGCAGGAGACCTTGGAGCAGAAGCTTAACAGTGGAGCTGCCAACCCGCTAGGTCTTCAGCAAACAGCAGCCTCACAGAAAAGGGCCCCAGGCGCAGACCAAAGGCTGGTAGGCGTGCCTCTCTTGGAAATAAGTAAACAAAGCCCATTTTATGTACATAAAACATTAACACGGTTGGGGATCGCAGAGGGAGGGGGGAAGAATCCTGGCCCTTATCTGTTGCCCATTAAAAATATGATTGTATTTTCTCCTGGAGGAGCCGGGGACTTCAAAGCCACTTTGGCTATAAACCAGAATCCCAGAGAGATTAGAGACCAGCAACAGGGAGAAAAGGGGAAACTCTGGCAGAATAACCCACGGCCTGCGCGTGCAGAGCCCTGCCCAGGGTTCAGAGCTCTGGGAACAGACTCTGTTCTGATGCCCACCAGATTCTTGTGGCAGGAGTGGGAGTGGAGGGCATCTGACAGGCTTGCTCTCTAGTTGGGGTCCTTGTTTTTTTTGAGAGAGAGTCTTGCTTTTTGTAGTTCAGGCTGGCCCTGAACTCAACAATCCTCACGCCCAGCATTATGTTATGTGGTTACGGGAGATTGAACCCCCAGACCTTGTGCTTGCAAGGCAGGCGCCAGAACCACTGCGCTAAATCCCCAGCCCTAAGAGGACAGCTTTTAAGGGTTAGCTGGTGAGCTGGGAGCGTCTGGTTGATTGTTATCTCCATTCTAGTGTCAGAGTTCT
>PVIR01026740.1:0-23586 GCA_004026965.1 Petromus typicus | reverse complement strand
TGCTCCTTTTTCTCCCGACCTTGGACCCCAAAATCATGCATTCCACATGGCAGAGACAACAATAAGCAACTTGTGACTGGAGACCTCTTAGCCCCGCCATTATGTGGTACGTGCTAAGTATAGAAGTAACACAAAATTTCAACCTTATTAGTAGATCTAGATCTTTAGTTACCAACATGACCAAAACAACTAATTCGAGCTGAAACAATAACACAAATTATTAAGCAAGAACATGAAAGTATCTATATGTCATCAGAAGGCTTATTCCTTAGGCCTAAAATCCGACCAAAAATGAATTCATTTGTGTTTAATCCTACATATTCCCCAAATATATAGCTTTTTTGAGGTGGGATGCTTGTAGAGATAGGTTTATATTTGAAATCTTTTGAGAAACAACTTTTCTACAATACTTAAATGGGTGCTTTAAATCTGTATAATAATTTTGAGCATGGCCATTCTCATTAAGGCTGGTTCCTACCCACATCAGGCAGTGTCTTTACATTTCCTAATACCCTCTTTAATCTCCTTTTTTAGAGTATTATAGTTTTCAAAGTAGAGGTCTTTCCCTTTCTTTGTTAGATTGATTCCTAAGTGTTTCATTTTTTCAACGTTCTTGGGAAAGTTATTGATTCCCTAATTTCCTTTTCAGTGAGTTTATTTGTGTAAAGAAATGCTATTGATTTTTGAGTGGTGGTTTTGTAGCCAGCTATGCTACTGAATCTGGCTATTAAATCTAGAAGTCTTTTGATATAGTGTTTGGGATCTTCTATGTAGAGTATCGTGTCACCTGAAATAATGATAATTTAACTTCTTCTCTCTCTATCCTTATTCCTTTTACTACTTTATCTTATCTAATTGCAATGGCTAATGTTTCCAGAACTACATTGAATTGGAATGGAGATAGTGGACATTCTTGTCTTGTCCCTGATTTGGGGGTGAAATAGCCTGCCTCACAGAATTACAGAAAATAATCCTAAAACTCATTTGGAATCAGAAGAGACCTAGAACAGCAAAAATAATTCTGGGCAACAAGGGCCAGGCAAGGGTGGTCATAAGCTCTGGCTTAAAATTATACTATAAAGCTACTGTGATAAAAACAGTATGGTATTGGGGAAAAAAACAGACCCAATATCTATGAAACAGAATAAAAGATGCAGAAAATACTCTAAATACACTCAGCCACCTTATCTTTGACAGAGGGACCAAACACCTTCACCAGAAATATGACTACCTCTTTAATTAATGGTGCTAGAAAAACTGGCTTTCCACATACCAAAGACTGAATGGGTGCTGACCAAGAAAACTGCGAAGATTACCACCTATGGGGCTTGTGTATGGGTGGGGGAAAGCTACCTCGGATAAGGCAGGTGGCAGAGTTTTCACAGATTCACATGGAGCATATGACAAGGAAGGAATGGAGAAAGAGAAGGTTGGAGGTAAGGAGAGGAAGAAGAAAAGAAACCACCAAAAATGAAAAATGAGACTTTGGTTAGTAACTCTTCTTTAATATGTGGGACTCTGTCCAACCTGCCTTTAGACTGAACCTCCACCTGTCCTTCATTCATTAGTGATATTTATTGAATATCAAACGTGTGCTAGACACTGGACTAGAACACAGCTCTAAGTAAAAATATATATATTAAAGAAAATACAAAATCATATACACTATATGATACTATATACATATATATACATATATGATACATATTATATAAAGAAAATTAAAGCAAGGCTAAAAAATTGTGACATAAATGCTTTCACAGGGTCAGGGATTTAGCTCAGTGGTTCCAGCACCTGCCTTGCAAGTGCAAGGGCCCGGGTTCGATCCCCAGTAACACATACAACAATGCCAGGTGTGGAAATTCACGCCCACCCGCAATCAGAGCCACATACCACAGTGCCTGTTGTGGTGGCTCACACCTGTAATCCCAGCACTTGGGAGGCAGAGGCAGGAGGATTGCTGTGATTTCAAGGCTGAACTCAGGGCCAGCCTGGACTACAAAGTGAGACCCTGTCTCAAAAACAAACAAACAAACAAACAAAAAACAACTTTCACAGATGGAATGGCTGGCAGGAGAGAAATGAGAGATCCAAATGAAGTCAGGAAAGTATGCATTTGAGGGTGCAACACAGAGGTAGAACAAGAACAGAAGCTCTGAGTAGGCTCTTGGCAATGGTGAGGAACAGAAAGGAGGCCGGTGTGGCCGGAGTATAGAGAGACGGGAGGGAAGTTACTAGAGATGTAGCAGGAGGGGAGTCTCAGCCACCATGACACGGGACTCGGCGTCCTCAGACCCCTCTCTGGCCCCTGGGCACAGGGCTTGAGGGTCACGCATCTAAGTGCCTATTGTGCTTTTAACACTGTAGTTACTCTGTAAAGAAACCAGAATAAGCTTCAGAAAATTCCTGGAATAAACCATAAATGGGCACAGGACCATACCCAGCCTTAAAAAATACCTAGGGAGTGTTGCTTGAAGATTTGGACAGTTCTCTGCCAAACCACTTATGTTTGCTACAATGAAAGACAAATTATTTTTATTTTCTTCTAACTGCTAATTTTGGAACACAAAAAAGAAGGGATTGAAATGTTCTCAGACTCCAATGAGCAATGACACATCTCTTTAATAAAATTTTGGCATCTTCAGTTGAACATTTCTTGGACAAACTACTCCTAGAAACTAGGGAAATTGTGTTGTGAATCCATGACCCAGGAAATCAAAGACACACTGCCTGCAGAAAAGATCCCACATATTTCTGGAAACATGTTTCACGCCCAGATCCTCTAAGGGAAATTGTGAAGTGGCATTGCTTAGTCTAGGAAGTTTCTTCAAGACGTACTAATGCATTGCTTATATTAAAACTATACCCTCTCATTTTTGTTGAAAGGAAACATTTGAATTAGGGATTTTCTTTTCTTTTTTTTTTCCCCTGTGGCAAGAATGGCCTTTTGACTCAAAGTGAGATTACAATACCCTGAAAAGGACATTGAGGGCTTTGTGATGGCAACAGGAAAAGCTCAAGAAAAGAGAGAACCTTGCTGAAGGATGCATCGCAGAGAGGAGCATGGGCCTGCGCGGGGAGGAGGGAGGAAGGCACCGAGTGAAGAAGATGAAGGAGACTTGGAAGTGGCTATTATTTCAGGAGATGATCGTGATAAGCCTATTGTCGAGGGTAGAGCTTGGTCAGTGACCTTTAGCTGGACTCAGGTTACACTTGCTGTCACTGTCCAGTCATCACAGAGATGGTCCCATCCTTTGAAAGACACGTACCAAGTAGAGCTCGACCAAAACTGTGGCTGTAAGAGCAGCGGGATTTTCAGCTGTCTGTGCAGCATTCAGAAAGGCATGTAGGACGTCCCGGCCTTTTGCAAACCTGTGACTTGCTGGGCCAACAAAAATGTTGTGGTCCCCGATCTTAGTACAATCAAGACAGATGCCAAAAATACAGATAACTGACAGGCAGGGGGAGAAGCATTACAAAAAGCAGAAAAAGCATATTTATGGGGCAGTTTTTATTTCCTTGGGACAATTTCTTAGAGATGCTATTATCCTTATATAAATTTGTATAATAGTTTACAAAAATGTATGGCTGAATAGTTTTATTTTCAGTTGTTTCATTTTGGTTTTTGTCTTTTGCCCAAAAGAAATGTCATCTCCTATTTTTAAATCTCTTAATTTCATTGCCATCAAAACCAGAACTATGTGAACGCAGTGAAGAAAGATATTTAATTGCTTTGTAGCATTCACATTTTAAAAATGAATAAACATTTCATTTTTCTCCTTGGTCGAGTTGGCAGCACAAAGTAACTTCTCTGTGTCTGTTGTCTGTCTCCACAGTTTCCCTTAATCGTAGGTCTCACAGTCTTTATGTTCACGAAGCATTTCCTTATGTCTGGCCCAAATCCCTTTCTGCACTAGCTTCAAGTGACAACTCTGCGGCACTGCTCACAGTGGTCTGCTGAAGAGACAAATCCTCGGTGTTTGTTTTGAAAACTTGCTTCAGCTTTCTCTTTGTGACAGTGAACCGTCCTAATCATCTGTATCCTTCCTCAGTGTATGCTAATGTATTTCTGAAGATGTGTTCATATACAAAATTGAGTACAGTTTGACAGTCTCGAGAAACACAATCCAAAATAAATTTGAACATAATCCTATTATCCCTTGCATTTGAATGGTACTCCAATTTACAAAGGAGTTTTATAACTAACAGCTTACTTTATCATGATAACAAACCTGAGAGGAGAGACTTTTATTATTTTGCTTTTCTTTTTTCTTTTGTGTTTCAGATGAGGTCACTAAATCTTGGGTTGTACTGTCGTGACTGGAAAAGCAGAGATTTAAATTTTGTTCTCCTTAGACAGGCACTGGAGAAATTTCCACTACCACGAAGCTACTAAATATGGACAGAGCGCTGTGCTGGATATTGCAAAGAGCATGACAGTATCCTGTACATAAACAGCACATCAGTAAGTGATTCCAGCAGCTCATCTTACAGAGGTAAGGAAAAAGCCATTCGGAAGATCATTAAGTGAGTGAGGCTCTCTGTGTTAAGCTGGGTTTAAGTATGTGGAGAAGTCAGTTTACAACCCTCCCGGTGTGAAGGGACACCGGCACGAACGCTGGCTTCTCATGACCGAGGCTGGAGTGTGGCAGACGGCAACGTCAGCAACGACAGCTGTGCAGTTGCAGGAGCCTAGATTGAAATCCTGGTTTCACCACCTACTCTGTTCTCCACGATAATTTCCTTCATTTCTTTTGGCTTCATTTTCTAATTTGTAATGTGAGATAATTGAATGTAATAATTCATGTAAATACACAGCAAGCTTCAGCTACCATATTACCAACAATAATGAAGAGACCGGTACTACGCAGCAGTGAGGGAGAACGAATAGTGTTTCCAGGTCATGTCTCAGCATATCTTCTCTCCCGTAAGGACAACGTGATTCAAAAGCATGTGTATCCTTACTTCTTGGCTCCGTCAACCGAAGCGGAAATCCTCTACTTCCTCTCTTGCTTTTAAAAATGTTTTTTTTTTAGTCCATGTTTTCAGTGTGTAATGAATATATTCATCGTGAGGAACTGATACATGTACATTAACACATCCTTTTAAAAAGAATCCTCTCTTATTTTATCAAAACTAATACTAAAAAATGATTTGACAAATGAACTATTACTCCTTTCCACAGGGATAATTTTAATTCTCATTGTTGGTATTAATAAGTTTAGTGAACCTAAATTGCACATACAAAAATCTAATAGAATGAAAGAATAAATCCACTCGTCGAGACTAAATTCATTTGGCCTAAATTGTTATTTACTTAGAATGAGATTTTGACTATATTTGTAGGCAAAATTTGGATTTGGTTTAAGTCAGAATGGCTGTTCCTATAAAAAGTTGTGTCTCAGACCAGGGATTTAGCCCAGTGGTTCTGGCATCTGCCTTGCAAGTGCGAAGTCCCAAGTTCAGTCCCAGATAACCACATACAACAATGCTGGGCATGGAGACTCATTCATGCCCACCAGTAAGCAGTACTTCATACCACAGTGCTGTTGTGTGATGGCTCACGCCTATAATCCCAGCCCTTGGGAGGCAGAGGCAGGAGGATTGCTGTGAGTTTGAAGTTGGGCTACATAGTGAGCTCAGGGCCAGCCTGAACTACAAAGCAAGACCTGTCTGAAAAAAAAAAAAAAGTTGTGTCTCATTTTTGTCCCCAAATCTGAGTTAGAAATAGAGAAGTCACAGCTTACTCTCAGAGAGAGGGTTCTAATCATGCAGTGAATAGTCCCAACAAAATGTGTCACCCATTTGAAGGCTTTTTATCCAGTATGCCATATAGTAAGTCACTAATGTAAGAAATTGTGAAGAAGGTTTCTGTTGCAAACTTGGAAAGGCAAATACATCTTGCTGTAAGATCAATTAGCATCTCTATTTTGAGTATCACAAAGTCTTCATTGTATGCATGGCAGGTTCCGGCATACAGGTTACTAAAGAATCATAGTTCTAGTTCTCATCCTCCAATGGGCTACTTGGTGTGGTAAGAAGTAAATTATTTGGAATTATCTTGTAGATGTATTAGTTTCCTATAGTTTCAGTAAAATTATCACCAAAGTAGTGATTAGAGCAAAGCAAATTTATCATTTTACTCTTCTACAGATAAGAAGTAAAGCATGGTTCTTACTGGGCTAAAATCCAGACGTAGGCACCACTGCATTACTGTCTGAAGGCTCTAGGGAAAATTAACTTCCTTCTTTCTTCCAGGGATTGCTCTCCCTCCTTTAAGTCCACATTTTCTGTCTCCAAAGCCAGTGACAGAAAATTAAATCATTCTCATATTCCATCCGTCTGCCCTAGTGTACTGCCTGCCTCTTCTACTTTTATGGACCTTTCTGGTCATGTTGACTGCACACGGATAATTAGAGTCAGAGAGATGACCTTAAAATAGTTCAAGGTCTGCACACCATCATTAATTCCTTTAGCAACCTTAATTTTCCTTTTGCTATACAAAAGGTAAAATATTTGCAATTTTTCAGAGATTGGCACGTGGATACCTGGGGGAAGCATCATTTTCCCTGTCAGAGAAGATAGTGACACAAAAACCAACTTGTACAACAGAGTCAGTGGCTAAGTCATAAGCCTCTCTTTTATTCAAAAGTAGCTACCAAACACTGGTAGTTCTAACAGCTACCCACTTGGATGTTGGCGTTTATCTAGAAGAGTAGTTCTGGCTACTTACGGGAGAAAGGCAAGGAAAGAAGACCGAGGAGAGTTCAGGAGATGTGTGCGGGGCTCATCTTCTGCCACCAGCTTTACATGTGTTATGATTATCGCATGCATTGTGCTGTCTCTCGTTCAGAATTATCATCTGCTGACTCGCCAAAGAATCCCAAGAGACTCTATATGAAGTATATGTTGGTTTGATTGAAATAGTGAAAATTGAGCCTAGGGCCTTTACATTGAGCTATCTCCCTGGCCTTTTCTTAATTTTTTTTAAATTTCTGGACAGAGTCTAAGTTGCTACCGTGGCCACATTGGGCTCAGATTTGTAGTCTTCCTGCTTCAGCTTCCCAGTGCTAGGATTACAGGTATGCATGGTTGCACAGATCTGTATGAAGTTTTGAAGGCTCCATTATGTCCTTTTGCAATCTTCTTGCTGTGGCCAATGGAGACTCATCATAATTCCAAGTTCATTTTGTATTGATGTCCCTCCTTTTGCATTTCCAAAATGCCTCAGGGCAGCAGAACTAAAACTGTGACCTGATTTAAAGAAAAGAGATGAACTTTCAAAGTGCAAGTCTTGACACATTCCTTCCAGGTGAACTGCAATCGTGAGACAGGGGTAGTTTCTCCACCTCTCACAAAAAATATATGACATGTTTCAGAAAAAGTGTTTGTTTTTAAATTGTAACTTGTAATACCTTAAAGTTCTGAGTGCCTCCAGTGGTTTGTCTTCGTTCATTCCTCTTTTGTACTAGACTAAGGATTAAACGGCTAATGCTCAAGGAACACTGTCTCTTGGTTTTTAGGATCCTCATCCCATCAGCGGATACAACACTGTAGATATTCTTGGGAATATGTTCTGAAATTTAGCAACTTTTCAGTCTGGAAAGCGCTCCTACTCTGCCTTAGTTTGTCTACTGAAGTTTTTATATTCTTAGTAGAAGTGTCCAAAAAAACCCTGGTTTTAAACTTTTCCAGAGAATATTGAGGTAAAGACTTTGATCAGTGTTCATCTTTGCTAAGTTTGCCACATCTAACTCTGGAGAATGTGGTTTGTGTTAATAGCAGTGCCTGATAATGTCAAATCTGGACTCAAAACTCGTGTGTGTGAGTGCACATGAGTGAATGTGTGTGTGTGCATGCACGTGTGTATATTCTTTTAGAAACAGAATAACCAGTGAACTGCATCCATATGCAATAACTGACACATTCCCTTTTACCGAATCATTCTCAACCCCATTTAGGTTTCTTCAAAAATTCAAATCCATAAATTTCAAAATGAATCATTAGAAGAAACTAGAGCCACACAATGCACTGAGAGTGGTTTTGATTAAGCTTTCTCAGACATAAGAGAATAAATTAATGGGGTTTTTGTTGGTTTATCTCCTCTAGCATTAGTACTCTATGAAAGAGAACAAATATAGCGATAGATACAGAGGACTCAGTGGATTACAGTACTGAGCAGAAATATCACAAGTTTTGTGACTTGCTTAAAATATATACAGGAAGGACCTACCTTGGGGGAACTGGTACAACGTTGGCAAGTGACTTCCCATTAACCCATGATTTCAAATGTGGGCTTGTGGTGATTTTCCCCAAAGAAAGTTTCAAAAAAAGACAAGGATATAATAGACTGAAGTTGATCCGCATTCAAACATAAGCATCTTTCCCACTACAGCATATTGCTCATAGTGCATTTATTTTTATAAATCATGTTATAATTATTTTATGAAGTATGAATTACATTGCATTGTTTTTTAATGAATAGTATTCATTCATTAACCATAAACATTAAAAATATATAACAATTTTTAAAAGTCCTGTCATAAAATTAAGATAGGACCTGAGCCTTCTTGCAACCTCTATGAAACTCTTTACAATATATATAAAATCCCATCTTGGATTCTGAGCCTTTCCATAAGAACCCAGAGGCCCCCAGGTATGGCACTAGGCCAGTGCCCCAGGACGGGCAAGGCCTGCCTGTATTGGCCTGATGCTTTGATGGCCTTTGATCAGGCCATTGTACCAAAGAAGCCAAGATACAAAGCAAGATGTGGCCTTTCAGTAACCTTCCTTTCTTGTGTGAGAGTAAGACAAGTTAATTGGGCTTGACAGTACAGATGACCCTTTTAAGTCAGGTAAAATGAGACTGTGGTGCTTATCACAGGTAGATAACCACTAATATTGCTTGTACTGTCTATGGGGAGAGAAAGGAGCTTGTTTGTTTTAAATGTTTTTTTTTTTTTTTTTTTTTTTTTTTGAGAAAGGCTACAAAGATTCCTGGGGGTTGCCAGGCCAGCTCCATCTAAAAAGACAATGGTGCCATTTGAAGGCTTTAAGACCCAATGAAAGGTAGAGAACACGTTCCCATTGATACACTTTTATTGATAACCCCTTCTTTGCCCTTTATTCTACATAATTGTCAAAGTTTACTTGGGACCTGGGCTTTTAGAAGCTAACCTCGAAAGGGGAGCCTTTTTGTATTTTAGTAGCCATGGAATATCTTGGGTAATCCGAGCTTATTTTGTATTTGCTTTGCTCTATTTTGTACGTAATTTGCTTTGCTCATAATATATTGTGGAGCTGTTTTTTCCTTTGTATCTATTTTGTTTTGTCTTGTGGCACTGGGAATGGAAGCAATCATACACATGGTAGGTAAACATCCAACCACTTAGCCATACCCTTATCCTTTATAAAACTTTCATTTTGAGACAGAGTCTCAGTATATTTCCCAGACGAATCTCAAAATTGTGATACTCCTGCCTCAACTTCCCATGGCTGGAATCGAGGTGTACACCATTTTGTAGAGTGGTTCTGTCTGGTCAGCACCAGAGACCATGCTGGCTGGGGGAACGGGAGTCTGAGGGGGTTTCTCAGAGCTGCCAGTGTCTGAAGATGGCATAATCCTCTCCCTTTTCCTGTAGGAAATCCAAAACAACAGGTTACTCTTGGAAAATCCAAGGTGCTTGAAGTGCTATAACTTGGGAACTGTTTCAGCTTCAGCTGGTCAGAATCTCAGTCAGAAAAAAAAGAAAAGGTAACAGGAGGGGAGAGGGTGGCATTGGGGCTGTCTCGTGGAGATTCTAGCAGCTTGTAGTGGGCTTCCACTCCTGCACACACAGCCCTGGGCTGACCAACATGACCTTTTAACAGATGTTGTGTGTTTTACATTAGTGAAGAGAGATTTCCAAATAATTCCAAGATAAGCTAGAAAAATAAGAAATAAATCTGAGTTTAGTTAGAATGGAATTTCTCCACAGTAGTATTGAGAGAGCTTCAGCAAAACAGAGATGTCTCATGGGTCATTCTAGGCTGCATATCAACTGGCAGCATTTCTTTTTGAGAACACCTTGACAATGCATGTATATCAAGTGCCAGACAATACAAAACTCCTGTGTTTGGAAACATACCTTAAGAAAATAACTCAAGAGTAGAAAATAATATTATTGGAAAGCATCTGTTTAAAAGAAACATGTGTTTAAAGAAGCATTGAGCTGTCTAAAATGGGGAAGATTCACCATTTTCAATGACAGGCTGATTGAATAATAACATATCGACACTGTGGACTATTAGGAAACTGTGAAAATAGTGAAGTATGATGAGTGACATGGAGAAATATTTATGAAACATGATGTAAAAAATAATGTAAAATTCTGTATGTACCAAAGACTACCAGTGAGCTACATTCCCAGCCCAAGGATTATTTTTTGTCTTTTGGAATTCCCTAATGCAATGCTTCCAATATAATTTAATAATAAATAAATCACAATAAAATTGGATCATGTTTTGTGAATGAGTGACTGGTACCAGAGATAACTTTTCTTTTTTTAAAACCAATTTTATTGGTACATTTTACACAAATATTATGATCACATTAACATTGAAAATTTTTACCAGTACGTGACTCATCTTGATTCTCTTTTTTTTTCTCATTCCTCTGCATTCCCTGCAGCCCACACTCCTATATACTTAAGCTTTGTTTCCTTTTTTTAACTTTCAGGTTTTTCTTTCCCTTTTTTACCCCCTACCTGCCCTTTCCCTTTTCATTTTGAACATTTTCTTCCTATTTCCCATTACCTATCATTCATGTTGGCATTCATTTATACTTTCAGTTTTTCATTCTGGAGAAAAGAGTTGGTATTTACATATCTGTGTCCTGTTCATTTCATTTATGAGTATGTCCTCAAGGTATGTCTATTTGACTATAGCTGACTCAAATTTATCATTCTTTATGGCTGTTTAATATTCCATTTCATTTCAAAACCCACATCCTCTTTATACAGTCTCCCATTGATGGGCATTTGGGCTGTTTCCAAGATTTAACTATTACAAACTGAGCTGCTATGAACATGGGTGTACATATGTCACTGTGGAATTACTGTTTTAATTCTTTCATGTGTGTACCTAGCTGAGGAGTAGAAGGGTCAAATGAGACCTGGCGTCCTAGTTTTTAAAGAAATCTCCACGTTGGTCTCCACAATGATTGTATCAGTCTACAATCCCACCATCAGTGGAGAAAGGTTGCTGTCTCCCCACAGCCCCGTCAGCACATTTTTGGTTGATTTTGTGATAGCACCTATTCTCTGTGGAGTGAGATGGAATCTCAGTATTGTTTTCATGGGCATCTTTTCACTAACCAGTGACGTTGAACATTTTCTCATGTTTCTAAGTTATCTTTACTTCTTCATCTGAAAAATGTCTGTTCATTTTAGATGCACATTTTTGAACAGGATCTTTGGGGTGGCTTATTTTCTAAAGTTCTTTATATACTCTACATAGTAGTCCTTTGTCTGAGAAACAGATGGTAAAAAATTTTTCCCATATTGTAGGTTGTCTGTTCTCTCTGTTGGTGGTTTTTCATGCTGTGCAAAAGCTTTTTAGAAAGATAAGATTCTTTCTACTAATTTCCATGCTACAGAAGTTTTGTTCATAAAGTCTTTCCCTATGCCACTGTCTTCAAGAGTTCTACCTTACCTGTTTTCTAGCAGACTTAGTGTTTCATTTTTAATATTTAGGTCTCTAGTCCACTTTTATTTTAGTTTGATGC
Organism: Petromus typicus; assembly: GCA_004026965.1. Taxonomy (NCBI): domain Eukaryota; kingdom Metazoa; phylum Chordata; class Mammalia; order Rodentia; family Petromuridae; genus Petromus; species Petromus typicus. The sequence continues at coordinate 11,822 of PVIR01026740.1, read as the reverse complement.
ATGGAGAAAGAGATAAATCTAGCTTTTCTCTTTGGCAAGTTGAAACTCAGTTTTTCCAGCACCATTTGTTAAAGAGGCTGTCTTTCCTGCATTGAGCATGTTTGGCTCCTTTGTCAAAGATGAGGTAGCTTAGTGTATCTGGAGTTGTTTCTGGATCTTCTAATCTGTCTTACTGATACTTGGATCTGTTTCTTTACCAGTACCATTCTGTTTTTCTTACAGTGGCTTTGTAGTATTGTTTCAAGTTGGGGATTGTGCTGTCCCCTGCTCTGATCTTATTGCCTAGGATTATTTTTGCTATTCTAGGTCTCTTGTGGTTCCAAATGAATTTTTGAATTATTTCCTCTATCTCTGAAATATATTGTTGGGATTTCAATCAGGATTGCATTCAATCCATATAATAGTTCTGGCAGTATGGCCATTTTGACAATGTTGGTTCTTCCTGCCAGGAACAAAGGACATCTTTCCATTGTCTGATATCCTCTTTGATCTCCCTTTTTAGAATGCCATAGTTTCAGACTAGAGATCTTTCATCTCCTTTGTTAGATTTATTCCTAGGTTTTTCATTTTGGGGGGTGTTATTGTGAAAGGAATTGGTTCCCTGATTTCTCTTTCAGTGAGTCTGTTGTTCATGTTACAAAAGCTATTAATTTTTGAGTGTTGATTTTGTATGTAGCTATGAAACTAAACCTAGCAAATAAGTCTAATAGTCTTTTGGCTGAATTTTTAGGATCTTCAATATAAAGTATTATGTCATCAGCAAATAATGACTATTTAACTTCTTCCTTACCTATCTTTATTCTTTTTATTTCATTCTTTTGACTAACTGACGTGGCTAGTATTTCCAAAACTATATCAAGCAGTAGCAGTAGACATCTTTGTCTTATTCTTGATCTTAGTATGAAAAGTTTCGGTTTTTGACCATTTAGTATGATGCTGGCTATTGGTTTTTCATAAATACCTTTTATCAGTTTGAAATAAAGACCATTTATTTCAATTCTCTGTAGGGTTTTAATCATGAATGAGTGTTGGATTTTGTCAAACACTTTTTCTGCATCCATTGAGATGACCATTTGGCTTTTGTCCTTGAGTCTGTTAACACAGCATATTACATTTATTGATTTGTGTATGTTGAACTTTTCTTCCATAGCCTGGGATGAATTGAGCTTGGTCAGCATGAATGATCTTCTTCAAGATCATCTATTCTCTGTTTGGCAGCATCTTATTGAGGATGCAACAGACATCAATGTTCATTAGAGAAATTGGCCTATAGTTCTCTTTTTTTGGTTGGATCTTTCTCTGCTTTTGGAATCGATGAAATGATTACTTCCAGGAATGAATTTGGCATATTGCTTCCCTTTAAATTTCATTAAAGAGTTTGAGGAGTAGTGGCATTATCTTTTGAAAAAAAAGTCTCATAGAATTCAGCAGTAAAGTCAACAGAACCTGGACTTCACTTTGTCAGTAGGTTTTTAATTACATTTTCAATTTCACATACTGATATGTGGGTGCTTAGCATTTTTATATCTTCTTCATTCAATTTTGTAAGTTCATATGCATCAAGGAATCTATCCATTTCTTCTATGTTTCAATCTTATTGGAGTAGAAGTTCTCAAAGCAGGTGTTTATTATCCTCTGAATTTCTGGATCCGTGATGATTTCTCCTTTTCATTCCTGATGGCATAGATTTGAGCCTTTTCCTTCTTTTTTGATAAGATTGGCTAAGATTTGTCCATTTCATTTATTCTCTCAAAAAACCAACTCTTTGATTTGTTGACTTTTTTGTATCGTTCTTTTAGTATTAATTGCGTTAATTTCTGCTCTAATTTTTATAATTTCCTCCCTTGTATGAGCTTTGGATTTACCTTTCTCCTCTTTTTCTAGTAGTTTGAGATTTAGCATTAAGTTATTTATTTGGGCGTACTCTGTTTTCCTACTATGGGCATTCACTGCTATGAATTTCCCTCAAAGAACTGCTTTCATTTTGTCCCATACATTCCTGTATGTAGAATTGGCATTATCATTTAATTGTAGAAACAGTTTAATTTTTTAAAATTCTTCTGTGATCAATTGATTACTCAGGAAAGTATGGTTCAATTTCCATGTGTTCATGAGGTTCTTGGAATTTCTTTTGCTATGATCTCTAATTGCAAGGCACTATGGTCTGACAGTTTACAGGGAATAACTTCAATTCCCTTCATTTACTGAAATATGCTCTATGTGCTAACATGTGGTCTGTTTTGGAGAATGACCTATGACCAGCTGAGAAGAACGTATATTCTGACTTTGTGGGGTGAAATACTCTGTGGACAATAAGTCCATTTGTTCAGAAGTTTGGTTCAGTTCAAATATTTCCTTATTGATTTTTTTTTTTTTTTTTTTTGCCCAGTCAATCTATTTGTGACAATGGGGTATGGAGGTTTCCCTGCTGCTATTGTATTAGTGGCTATCTGACTTTTCATTTCCATTAATATTTGTTTTATATAGTTGTGTGCACTAGCATTTCCTCTTGGATTCTTCCCTGTACAAGAATGTAGTGGTTTCTTTGTGTTTCCTAATAAATTTTGGTTTGAAATCTATTTTGTCTGCAAATAAGATAGCCACTCCTGCTGCTTTGTGATTTCCTGTCACAAGGAGAACTGTTTTCCATCCTTTTACTTTTAGTCAATGGATTTCTTTCTGGATTAGGTGTGTTTCTTGTATAGAGAATAGTTGGATCTTGCTTCTTAATCCAACTGACAGTCTGTGTCTTTTAATTGGTGCACTAAGACCTTTGACATCAGTGGTTATGACTGATATGGACTGATTACCCCTGTCATGATGTTTTCCTGGTGTTGACTCTTTTCTTCCTTTACCCAATGAGTTCACTCTGCTGGGTCTCCTGGGTTTCTGACATTTATTGTCTTTTTCTAGGATATTGTTTAGAACTTTTTTGGAGTACAGGTTCTGTATTTGTGAAGTTTTGCAGGTGTCCTTTGTCATGAAAGTATCTTATTTCGCCATCAATTTTGAAAGATAGTTTTTCAGGATACATCAATCTAGGTTAGAGGTTGTTTTCTTTTAGGGCTTGAAATACTTCATTCCAGGTTCTCTTTGACTGAGTGTTTGCTTTGAAAAATCTACTGTGATCCTGATGGGCTTTCGTTTCTTTATAATTTGTTTCTTTTCAATATTTTGTTCTTTTATTGGGTTTCTGGAATCTTGGTTATTATATACCTAAGTATAGACTTTTATATCCTGTCCACTTGGAGTCCTATCTGCTTCACACATCTGTATGTCAAATTCTTTTACTTTTTCTGTAAAGTTTTCAGTCATTACATCTGTGAACAGTTTTTTTAAATATCTTTTACACTGTCTCCTGTTTCTTCACTGACCCCTATCAGTCTTATGTTGCATCACCTAACAGCTGCTGGATTGATTTCTTGTGGTCCCTTGCTATTCTCCATAAATTATTCCTTTCCTGTTCACTGGCTACAATCCTATCTTCTATGTCTGATATTTGGTCTTCACATTCATTCATCCTATTTTGCAAAGTTTCATTGGAGCTTTCATCTCCTGAAAATCTATTTGAAGCTATTTAACAGATTCCATTATTTTCATAATCTGAGGTTCTATCATGTTCTTGATCTCTCCTTTAGTATTATTAATCATATATTCCACTTTGGACACTATCTCTGTTTTTGTCTGGAAATTATTTCTGATTTCCATTTTACCAGATCTTCTTTTTCTATTGCCTCAAAGAGTCCTGGTGATTGAGCTTCAGTTTGCTCTATTCCCATTTTCCCTGGATTACCCTGTGCTAATGATTTTTCTGTCTGGGTTTTTTAATTTTTTCTTATTTTTATTTTGTTGTTGCTGATGTTTTGGGTTTAATTCCTGGCCTGCTGTCTGGGCAGTGTTTATTGCAAGTCTTTTCTTCTTAATGTTTGGAACTGTTAGAGGAGGGCTACTTCCTGGGTTATCCTTCTTGGGTTTGTAATGGCCCTTAAACAATCTCATTTCTGGCATACCATGGAAAGTACTTAGACAGAACAATCACATCACCTTGGTTGACGTAATAAAATCAGTATCAAATACCGCATGGGAAATGACATCTTTGGCAGTTACTATTCTGATACCTTTAACCTCATGAGTTAGATCTGTGACCATGTGCCAAAATTTAGAACCAACCAGAAATGTGTTTATAACATTCAGGTCCTTCAGTATAGCAGCATCACTCTTTGGGGTTATCAGGGTGGGGGTTGAGAGATTGAAGGAGAGAGATAAATTAGAAATAGATTTAGAGAATTATAAAGATCACACAAACTCTAGGAAACTGCTAGAAGTGAGAGAATAAAAGAGACAGAAGGGACAAATACAAAACAGAACAAACTAACAACCGCAGAACCACTAGAAACTGTATTCACCCTTCTGTAATAGTTCAGAAGAAAGAGATAGTAGTGAAAACTGAAATACATTAAATTCTGGGAGCTGATACAGACTTGAGGATAAGAGAAGATGAAGGAACAAAAGAAGAATATGGGTACCCAGATGCAACAAGCTAACAGGAGACTCTTTTCACTGTCATAAAAATAAGAGCAGTTGAGGGCTGGGGATTTAGCTCAGTTGTTCAGGGCCTATCTTGCAACTGTAAGGGCCTGGGTTCGATCCCCCAGTAACCACATACAATACTGGCCATAGAGACTCATGCCCAGTAGCAATCAGTACCACATACCACAGTTCCAGGCATGGTGGCTCACTCCTGGAATCCCAGCACTCAGGAGGCAGAGGCAGGAGGATTGCTGTGATGTGAGTTTGAGGCTGAGCTCAGGGCCAACCTGAACTATAAAGTGAGAGACGCTGTCTCAAAAAAAAAAAAAAAAAAGAGCAATTAAGAAGAGAAAAAAAATGAGACAGACTGAGCAAGAAGACAGTATAGAAATGAAGAATAAAAGAGAGGTCAGAAAAAAGAAATAGAACAATTGTAGTAACAATAACAGCAAAAAAACAAAGCCAAAAATACTCCCCAAAGGACCTTCATGGTATGGACCTGCTCTCTCCTATAGAGAGTATGGGCAGTAGCACACAGATTGAAGTTGACTCATCACAGGGAGATAGCTGTCATTCCCAGTCTTGATTCTGGCTATAATGTCTAAGCTGCACTCAGTGAACTCTGGCAGGCTTGAACTCTGTAAGAGTCCAGGATCCTGTAGGTGGGACTGACTCCACAAACTCACCAGTGGCTCTAGTCAACAGGATATCTTCACTGATCCGGTGGGTGTTTCTTCATTGTGGTAGACAGGGCAGTTGTGCACTGAAGACCTCTGCCTAAGTCCCAGTGCTGCAACCTCATTTATTCATTGTCCACAGACAAGCAATGGAGTCTCTGGGGGCTCCTCCCCACACACCAGTCTCAGCATGAGTAGAGAAGTAGATGGATCTGTGTGGACTCATCCTACCCTACTAGTCACGTGAGAACTCAAGACCTGGGCATTGCGGGAAAGGCAGGCCAGTCCAAACTTCAGAGGTCTACCTGCACAGCCACAGTCCTTACTCAGCGTGGGCAGAGATATAGATGGATCCAATATCTTTTCTTAAATCAATGTAGATAAAGGACTACTTTGGTAGTCCTTTGGCAGGACTATCCTACTTTGGCAGGATTTCTTTGGTACTAAACTTATTTCACTGAAATTCCTTCAATATCAAAACTATGAAGTGTAGTAAGTGTAGCATATTGTATATGCTTGAAAAGATGAGGCTATTAGATTAGTATCTTTCCTTCTTGGCATCATGCATAGAAAAAATTCTTTCCTTGCCATCAACAATTCAAAGTTACTCTGTGCAGTTTAAGGTAAATAGTGAAAATGTGTTATGCCATGAAACAAAATCAATTTATACTTGCTTTGAAAGCTAACTTTAGAGCTTTTAATATTGTTCCAATATTAAATATATTCCAATAAATATGTTCCAAGTAGGATATAATCTTATTAACAAAGCAAAAGTTAGTCTCTTCATGGTCTTTTGTGACAAATGTGCTTGGAGAAGAGACATCTGTTTACTTTTTTATGGTGTGTGGAAGTCTGTCCCTCAGTATTGGAAGCTCTTTTGAGGACAGATAATATGCTTTTACATCATTTATAACTAAATATCTCCAGTGCCAAGCACATAATTGATGTTCAATAAATATTTGCCTAAATAAGTTTACAAATGAATAAGCTAAGCAACATTTTCAACAAATATTTTCTCCATTTAATTTCTGTACACCGTGTTATGTTACAATATGATCAGTAAAATAACACTATGAAATTAATAAAATAATTTAAAGTCTTGCTTTCAAGTAATATAAATTTTTTATACAAAGCAAAAGTAAATAACGTTTGATAATAGAGTAAGTTCTATGTATACAGCCAGGAACAGTGTCAACATTTACATTATATTTTTTTCTGGATTGTTTTATAACAAATATAACTCTTATAATTTTATAAAAGAAGATTACACAAAAACCAGAAAGTGTTCTACTTTGTCATGAAAATCACACTTTAGGATTTGTTGTTCCTGAAAGGAGGCGGACAGAAGCAAAAGGTGCCACAGGAAAGAAACTAAGATAAATGTTGATTCACATCAGTAGAACTTAGCAAAACACTGTAGATTCAGGTCTCCCAATACTTTCCTATAGCAATTACAATGATGCATGTTTTTGTCTTCCTTTAAAGCGACATGATTTTTGTTCTACCATGAGGCTGGAGGGAATTTTACTGTTTTTAAGTGCAATTTTACCTTCTAATTTCTCTCAGGAGAAGCGAAGGGAAAAAATACTAAAGGAAAAGGACAGGTTGTGGGCCTCTACCTTTTTCTCCTCTGTAATTTGATCCTAAGTTGCTGAGAAGGTAGAAAGTTGTTTGCAGCCAAATTTACTGCTAATGGTTTTTATCTGGATGCCCCGCCTAAGCCTTATGCTTCTATGGACAGGGCTTTGGGAGGTGCCTGGATCATGGGGTATGATTCATCTCAGTGGATTAATCCATTCAGGAATTTGGAGTAAAAGTGACTTGCAACAAAATGATTGGAGGAGGTGGGTCCCTAGTGGCACTCCCTGAAAGTTTCTCCTCCCTTCTCCTTGGACCACTCTCTGCTTCTTGCCTGCCACACCATGAGCTGTATCTCCTCTGTCATGCCATCCTGCCTTGGGGCCAGCTGACTATGGGCCGAAACCCCTACAAACTATGAGCCAAAATAAATCTCTCCTTCCTTAAGTTGTGGGTGTCAGGTGTTTTGTCCCAGCAACAAAGAAAGTAGCTAAGACAGTTGCCTACTATTGTAAAGCTGTGGCGACAATAAGGAGGTTGAATATCAACATTCAGTTTATGGTGACTTGAAAATGACTTAGATCTTTCCATGCCTCAGGTGTAAGTGGTGCAAAGTGGTTTTCTTCCAACGACTTCAGGAAGGAAAAGGAAATAGATGATGGAGACACCTGACACTACTGTCTCATCCAAGTGACTGCGGTTAACAGAAAGAGTGACACAAATCTTGCTAAGAGCCTATACCTTTGAGCTGAGGTGCTGAGAAGAGCACTTCACCTCCGTGACCTTTTTCCCCAGCCCCAAGACTCACAACTCCAGCCTAATCACAGGGAGGTTTCAGACAGATCCCAGTGAGGAACAACCTACCTATCAAACACCACAGTGCTTCACGAAAACTTCACATCTGACAAACTGTCACAGTCAAGAGGACTCTAAGGAGAGGTGACAGTTAAATGGAATATCATATCCTGAATGGAACCCTTCCCCAGATAGGAAAAGATACTAGATAAAAACTAAGACACATGGGGGCTGGAGATTTAGCTCAGTGGTTCCAGCACCTGCCTTGCAAGTGTAAGGTTCCTAGTTTGATCCCTGGTAACCACATACAACAATGGAGACTCACAACCAGCAGCAGTCAGTACCACACACCACAATGCCAGGCATGTTCAGGATCAGCCTGAACTACATAGCGAGACCCCGTCTAAAAAAAAACTTTTTAAAAAAGCCTAAGAAATATGAATATACCATGGACCTAGTTAACATCAGTGCCTGAGTACTGGCTTAGTCAGTACACCTGAATGTTCCACAGTAATGCAAGATATTAATAACATAAAACTGAGTGCCTAGTATATGAGAACCCTCTACTATCTGAAGATTTTCTGCTAATCAAAAACTACCGTAGAATAAGGAGGCTGATTTAAGAAATTAAACCAAGTAGGAATAAGAGATGAGAAATTTAATAATCTAGTTTTAGGGATTAAATATTTCTTGGACTGATACCACACTTGCCTTGCAAGCAGCAGGTCCTGAGTTTGACCTCTAGTATCACAACATATATATACATATTTCTTTAAGCATACAAATTCTGGTTGTTTCAGAAATATATGTCCATGTTTCTCTGGGGATTAGTATTACTTTAAAAAGTCTTGGCAAGTTAGTATTACTATAAAAAATCTTTTATGATTCTTGCAATAATGAAACAAAAAAGAGGTGTACTTGAAGACTGGAAGAGGACCTGGAACACTTTATGAATAAGCTTTGAATGGCAGAACCGAAAGGTAAATCCAAGCCCTGGCCTCCAAACCCACAAACTATGGAAACCCTTCTACCACAAAATACCAACTGTACTCAAGAAATCTCCTTCAAAGACACCTAGTTCTCTATTCGAAGTCTGTCTTTACTTTTGATTGGTTCATTCCCAAGGATCTGTCTCGTAGCCAGAAATTTTGTGCAGCTGCCTATTATTTCCCTTTGAATTGAGAATTAAAATACCCTAGATATTGGCATAGCTGAACAGAATACTTTAAAAGGAGTCTTATGGTTCTTGATTCTTTGCTTTAAAGCTGCTCTGTATCCCTGTAGTATCTTTAGCCTGGAAGAACAATTACTGTACATCTAAACTTCTACAGGCTCACAGCCTAAGGAAGTTTAAGACTCATACTTGGGAACATTCCAGAAAAGAAACACTTGCCCTGCCTTTCAGCCATGTTTCCACCTCTCAGTGACCCCAGAGGGATATTAGATACTAGACTCAGGAAAATGACTTTTTTTTTTTTTAACTTTCCCATCACCTGTTGGAATTACTGAAGATCTGACTTAATGAAAGTGCTTTAATTAGATCTGTCTGTAGGCAAAGTTACCTTTTCTAACACCTCAGTACAAGTACCAAAGGAGCCCACCCAAGAGACAAGTTCATCTTCTTGACTCCCAATCTAATACCCCAGATTCTAAATTGTGGCAATTAAGAGTTGTAAAAATCATTTTTTAATTATAAGTTCAACATCCCTAATTTAAAAATCAAAAATATTCCAAAATCTGGAACTTTGGCTCTTGTCATGATGCTACTAGTGTGATGGTTAAATGTACACACTTTGTTTCATGTACAAAATTACTGTAAATACTGCATCGCATAACCTTTATGCTGCAAGACATACATAAAATATAAATAAATTTCATGTCTGTACTTGGGTCTCATCCCTAAGATATCTCATCAGAAAATATATAAATATTCCCAAGTCCATAAAAAATCCAATATCTGAAATATTTCAAGTACAGAACACTTTGAATAAGGAATGCTTGACTTATATTTAATCTAAAAATTTCAAACAAATTAAAAATGAACATAGCTATTGATGAGTGTCATGAAAAGATATCCAGTATCAAATAGAGGATCCATATATTCTAAGACCTTCACTGAAATATGAGAACTATATGCCTTCCCTCAAACACATTCTCATCCTAACAAGGAACTTTTCAATATTTTAGCTTGAAGAAATGGCCTAATAAAGTTCTTAAATGTTACTCTAGAATGTGAACATGTTTCTATAACCCCAGGCCGAGAAGAAGAGGTAGCTCTGCAGAGTCAGCTGACTCACCACAGTTGTTCAAAAGCATAAGAAACTGTCACATTAACAAGATCTCCTCACACATCAGACTGGACATCATGCCAACCTCGCTGTTACTGTCCGCCCTGAGCCTCAGCCGTTTGAGCAGAGGCAGTCAGCAGAGCCCAAGATAGAGAACGGCAGAGACAACTAGTGTGCTGCTGCCTACTTTGCCTATTTAATGACACAGCTATCTAGTAATAGCTAGACACAATCATTAGGTTCCAAAGATAGCGGTGAGATCCTTCTATGTCGAAGAAAACATTTCCCTGGACTAACTGATGGAAAATTAACTTAGAAAAGCAATCTCATCAAGAGATACATCCTTTCAAAGTATCACAATATTTTATTCTTTGTGATACATTCCAGCCATTCAAACAATAACAGTGCTATCAAACTTGGTACGCAAAGAGAAATCTCTGGTTGAAGAGAGCATTTTGAAAGGCAAATACATGTTTTCTTCCACATGTGTACTTTATTTTTTTTCAGTGGTAGAAGTTTGGCATTGTATACAGAAAATATAATTCCAAAACAGGGAGACAGCATAGTGTCCTCTTCTAGAACAGCATCACCCAGGAGATTTTTGGTTGCGATGGAGATGAATCTGTGCTGTCCAGTCGGTCAGCAGTGACCAGATAGGCTACTGAACACTCAAAATATGACTAGTGCAAATGAAAAACTAAATTTTGTGCTTAATTTACATTTAAATAGTCATAGGTAGCTAGGAGGTGCCTCACTGGGTAATACAGCTACAGATAACAGTCTATCCCATCTGGAAGGAAAGGGATTCGAGGGTACGTAGGCTCAGTGCTAGTAGGTGCAACATTAAAAACACAGTGTGGGAAGTATGGGGCCTTATGCCAGTTATTTTGCTATCAAATCTTTTCAGCTATAAAATAAGAAAATTTGACTTATCAGAGAAGAATGTACTGTAAAAGATTAAGAGTATTTTTCAATGAATCATACATTCACAATCCACTCATACAATTGTAACACTTATTCTTATCTGGCCTTCCTTTTGCCTTGCTTGCTCTATAGCATGGATGGTGAACCTCTGGCACACGTGCCACAGCAGGCTGTTTGTATGGCTGAAATATCTAAAAGGTTCACCATCATCACTCTGTAATCTTGATGCTCAGCTCGACAGTCGTTAATTTAAACTAATGTGCTTTCTACATAAAGAATGTTATAAGGAATGAAACACTGCCAATAAATAAAGTTACTAAATGTGCAGATAATCTATCTGATTATCACAATCATTCCACGTTACACCTCACAGTTCAGTTTTCTGTTGTCCATACTAAGTCAAGCTAAACAGAGAAGTAGAGGCGAGTGAATATACAACTCCATAGTTTAGGAAGAATTCAGGTGAACTTCCATATTTTCTCTTTTAATTTCCACAGAAAAACATGCTCTTTACATATTTACTTTATTAAAACCATAAATCCCCTTGAGAGGTTCATAGCTTCTATCTACAAGAGCGTTTTATTAGTTTCACAAATCATTATTTTGTTGACAATGTTAAATAAAGAGAATCAAATGGGATAAATGGATTTGCTGTTTTAAAAAACAGTGTATGTGTCCAGGGATATAGCTCAGTGGTTCCATCGCCCGCCTTGCAAGTGCAAGGGCCCAGGTTCGATTCCTGGTAACCACATACAATAATGCTGGGCAGAGAGACTCACGCCCACCAGAAAATCAGAACCACTCTGCAGTGCCAGGTGTTGTGGCTCATGCCTGTAATTCCAGCACTTGGGAGGCAGAGGCAGGAAGATTGCTGAGAGTTCAAGGTTGAGCTCAGGGCCAGCCATAAAAAAATAAATAAATAAATAAAACAGTCTGTGGCACCACACCTGGCTTTACTTTGATGTTTTAATCAACCATTCATGCATAAATTTTAAATTAACATTCTAGCTCATTCCAAAACGTTTACAGA